>VZTH01005606.1:255533-313189 GCA_013397815.1 Aleadryas rufinucha
GCCGGGCGTGTGCCGGGGGGAGCGGCGGATAGCGGTCCCTCCTGGGAGGGGACCCGCGGTCTTGGGAGGAGGGGGGAAAAGGAGCTTGCCACGGTGGCACCAGCTCTGCTTTCTTATCGCTTTCTTCCTCCCTGCTCTCGGCGTATGGGGCTGGATGAGGTAGCCTAAGCTGTCCGGCTCGCTAGCGAGGTGTGCTGCGCCTGGTCATAATAATGCACTGCGGAGCCCTGCAGCTTCTGAGCAGCATGATGATGAGGGGCAGGCTGTGCCTCACTGCACCATCGCCCTCCTCGCTAGACCTGTTGTCAGCTCGCGTTGGAGTCCCTGTCGATTCCGTGGTAGCGCCATGCTGTTGGTGGCTCTGTTGGACAAGGGATTATTTGTGTTTTGTTTTGTTTTTTTAACCAATTTCTGCTTCCCGTTTTGGTCATTGCGGAGGACTGTCCTGCGTTTTTAATATTACTAGCGATGCGTTTAGAATTGTAATCCACTGTCGAAATAAAACGCATTCTGTGAAATCGGAGAATGGTTTCAAATTCAGTCTAAAGGATGTGAGTTTAGCGTGTTGGGGTTTTTTTTATTAAAACGAGTGGATACAGAGAAACGTACAAAAAAAGGAGCAGTTCTGTTGCAGAAGCAGCACCAGGGACCACTTAGTGCTATCTCTGCATTAAGAGAAGATGCAGTAGAGTGGAACTGTCTTTTCATTCATTATGTTCTTAAGGAATCAAATGAGTGTCAGCTCGTTATGTCTAACGTGAACGATGGCTACTTAAAATGTAGGGTTTTTTGAAGTGCTGTCTCTGAGCAAAGAAATTGGGTGAATAGAAGCCTGAATTAATTCTTTAGTTTCAATTGTGAACTTATGCAGCAAATCATCCATAAAGCAGAAAAAAAAAAGCAATGAATGTAGCAGCAAAAGACTTACTGCATTTAGTCATCATCTGTACAGAACCAAAAATGGAGTATCTTCAAGCAAGGTCTGTGTAAAAATGGGTGTGTCCAGGAGGCACAGTGACACTTTGAATGTGGGTAGAGTTCATCCTGACAGACCAGACTGGCTCAACCTGTGACTGACTGTCCAGCGTTCCCTGTGCTAGATAAGACAGAGCGATTTGCTCCCAAAACAAGCTAACCTAACATAAACCTAATTTTAGTGCATATAAGGTAGTCTGGTTGTTGTTGTTTAGTTAATCCTGCTAGAACAGAAGTGTCCCTACTGGTCTGATGCCTGTGAAGCACACCGAAATGCCATATTTCGGAGGGAAACAGTGTCACCTGCGCTGCCGTTCGTTGGTAGCTCTCTGTTGGGCAGTGTTCGTCAGCTCTGTGGAGGAGCTCCCAGACTGGTTACTGCAGAGCAGCCACGGCTGTAATGAAACACTACCTCTAGAGGCTGCATGTGCCACAGAAACGGCCGCACACATAGCAGCTTTCCTAGGAGGTTTGGATTCTTTGTCAGGCCCTCCGCACAGTCTGGGGGTGGGGGGATGGGAGCTATTGCGGTGAAAATGAAAGTGCTGCAACGTGAATCACAGAATGCCGCGTCAAAACTGTGATAGCATCAAACGAGGGTTTCAGGTGGGTCTCGGCCACAGTAAAGGGCATGTCAGACCTTCAGCATGGGCACCTTACAGTCAGCATTTAACCGCTCGGTCTGGAAGCTGCGTTGAGCTGGTGATGGTGTGCGCACTATCATGTGTATGGTGCACCATTACCAAGAACTCCAGGAGGCCCCTCTAGGACGGCCACAGTGGCCTGTCCAGGTAGGCATGGTTCCAGGCTGATAGCCCTCCACCTGGGTGGCACGGGAGGCAGGGAGCTGGCAGGCTTGCTGGCTCCGCCTTTTACTGCTGTTGCGCAGCAGTCCCTGCAGAGCCCAGCACTGCAGACTACAGATGGTGTTTGTTCAACCTTGCCCCACCTCCCCGCTTATCTTTCAACTGCTCCATACCTGTGCTTTCTAATAAGCTTTGTGCTCTTCTCAAACACTGTACCTCTTACAGGTATTGTCGGAGCTCATCTACATTCATGGTTAGGATGTGGTAAGCTGCTGGAAGAGTTACAGGGAAGCAAGTTTGAGAATGCTTAACAACTTAGATACTGCTATGTCATGTCTCCATATAAAATTGTTTATTTAAAACAGTATGTGACTCAACTTGGTAACCCATAAGTATTGACCTAAGTAAATAGGTTCTTGCTGCTTAAATCTGATCTACAGCTTTCTGTAGATATAAATATCTTATGGAAATGTAGCACATCATTCTCTTCACTCAAACAATAAAAATGTAAATAGCATGCAAAGGTATGAGTCTGTGTTAATGATACTCTCCAGACAAGTGAAAATCTGTTAAGCTTCTGCTGAGTGACCAGCAGAACACTTCCATCCCAAAGCTTAGTTTTGAATTGGTTATGTTCTGAGGAGTGCTGCTGCCACCCTAGTCTTTTTTTTTTTCCTTCTCCTTTTTGGAACAGAAAGTGGAACCTGCATGGGAATTCTTCCTACAGTAGTTTAAATGGATCTGTAGCTGTCAATACCCATTGGCTGTTGCTTTAGAAGTTGCTCAGTAGCCTAGTCTTGATTCTTAAAGTAGGTGAGCCTGATGCCTTTTCTTGGTCTTAAAATCAAGAGCCAAACACGGTTAGAGGGGAAAAAAGGGATTTTACCTTGGTATTTATTTTAAGGTTCCTTGGTGTGCTCCATCCAGGTGGAGCACACTGAAATGCACCCCCGTGAGCACCCCCTGAAATGCACACCCACAATAGTTTGGATATAAAATTATAGGCCTTACCAATTATCTATCAAAATATCCCCAGTGAATTTTTGATATTTATCAAAAATTCCCCAATGAGAGGCTGAGCGAACCCGCCTCTCCGAGGAACTTCCCCCCCTGGACAGGCCTATCTTAGTTTACAAAATGTGTTCCAGAGAAGACCTTGGGGTCTGAGGCTTCTGAGATGTTTGGTCTCCTGGCTTAATGGAATAGTGGGTCTATGGTCTTTATCAGACCTGAAGAATTAGAAGTATGTGGGCTAAAAGGCCCTTAAGAATACATAAAAGTTACACAATAGAGTATATCGAGGGGGTATATATAAAAAGCAAAAAAAGCATCATGGCATCAAGCCCCAGCTAGTCTGTGGCCTTTATCTTGGGCTGTTGCTGTATTGTCTGCATAGAGGGTTTTGTAAGCAGTTCAGCTTTTGTACAACTTTTTGAGCAGCCACTCTCACTTCTGTTACAGGAAGAATAACCAGCAGCTGGTAACTTAAAAGTTCACATGCAGTATAAAAATAAAATACAAATTGAAATTAGCAAACTAAAAATTGACAGGTATTGTAAATACATTTTTTTATGTCTTTCCTTGACAGATGCTAATGTGTAAAAAGACTTTGGTGGGCATAGTTAATGACTGAAACTTTCTCAGCCAGTATTGCAGTAATTAGAAAAAGACTGCTTTTGAAATGGTCACAACAGGAATGAAGTTGAAAAAGCAGTGTTGAATTCGGCAGTGAATATGTCTATTCTGTATTCTAGTGGTTTTTGCTCTTCAGTGGGGTACTATGAAGTAAAGGGTTCAAGAAGCTTCCCTGAAGGAAATGTATTGCCTTGTTACTGCAACTGAACTCAAGCTATCCAGAATTTGTTTGAAGAATCAGCTCATTTGAGAACCTAGGGAGAGCATTTCTACAGTCCTCAAACATCTTGGTGTTCTTTAAAGAGCAAAGTTCATTTGAGGTTTGGCCTGAAAGACTGATTGTTTTTATTGCTGTCGAATCTAATGGATTCAAAACTGCTGAGAGAGGAAAATGAGGTATAAACTGCAGCTTACCCAGCTGATACAGAAATTTTCTTAGACCACAGAACCTTTCTCCAGTGGCCCTGTTACCTTATGCTGACTGAGTCAATGTGGACAGTTGTCTGAACAAAGTGGAGACAGCTATATGCCACTGAAATGACCACTTTGGACTGAAGCTGGTATCTTGTCTTTTACACCCAGGTCTTGGACATGAAGCTTCATAGTCATCAGGGGATGGTTTAATTCTAGTGAAGAATATATTTTTCTAATTTTAGTTAGTCTACCATAAATTTGGCTTTTGGAGGTTACTTCTGCATTACTGAGACCTAAAGTGCTCATTTACACAGCTTAGTGTGCTGTGTAAATGAGTTTTTAAAACCAGTCTGCGGTTTTAAAGGGCCTGTGTGCCTTGAGCTTGCTAGTGTTGCTTGGGTTATTGATTGATACACGTGGTGATCT
The DNA here is from genome assembly GCA_013397815.1 of Aleadryas rufinucha. Classification (NCBI taxonomy): domain Eukaryota; kingdom Metazoa; phylum Chordata; class Aves; order Passeriformes; genus Aleadryas; species Aleadryas rufinucha. The sequence goes on from VZTH01005606.1 coordinate 259,790, forward strand.
GTTACTTGGGTGTATTGCATATTGCAGGGTCTGGAAAGGATGATAGGCTGCCAGTTCTTACTTAGCAAGCAATTCTAATGACTTTTGAGCTGTATTAGAACTATTTCAGAATGTCAGATCTGAACAGATCAGTCCTGAAAAGCAGCTACCATATTCAGAGGCCTCTACAAGTCTGTCTTATTTTGCCTTGAACTTTTACTACAACTGTAATTGTATTTTGTTTTATTGCAGGCTGATCAACTGACAGAAGAGCAGATTGCAGGTGAGATTTCTATGTGTTGTGTTGCTACTCCTACTTGACCTGGCACCTCTTAATCCAGTGGTGGTCTGTTACACAAGCTATTTAGCTTTCTTAGATACCAAAGTAGTATGGTGGAATGTTTTAATTTGTCACCTAAGTTTTAAAGGCTTATCGACTGTAAAAGCGCCATGGATATAATGAATGTAGTTAAACAATTCTCACAGCTTTTCTACCTAGTAGACTTGCGATAATTCGTCTGTCATGACTACAGAGTTGTCCCAAGTGCAGAGTGAAAGGGGGGTGAGGCACAGGGGATGACGACAAATCTGGTGAAGGCTTGGAATCTGCAGTGCTTTTTTAACAGAAGGCAAAAACAATTTACTTTGCTGTCTCCTGTCAGCAGAGATGTTTGAGTGGCTCTTGTTGATGACAGCAGAGACTGGCTTCATGATGACAACTCTTGATATTCCATATTTGGAACTGTATTGTGTACTTGGACACAAGTGTTGTGTGTGTGCTGTTCTGATGGTCTGGCACTTGCTCTGAAATGCTTAAATAAATATGCATCTGTTTTATCTTGGTATTGGCTCCCTAGCAATGGGTTATGTGCACTGACAGCCGTCTACTAATGGCAAAAATTTCTGGTTATCATGTCTCCTACTCATGCAGGCTGCACAAACTTACCTGTCCCATTGCTCTCGGTACACTCATTTTAACTTCAATAATAGATGTGACTTAAAGCTGGTAATACAGAATTCAGCTTTGCCATAGACATTCAAGAACTTGATGATTTTGATCTGACAAGTGTATAGTATTAATACTGGAAAGTCTTAATGTGCATAACTGTCATGTGAAATTATTTTTGAGGTTGTTAGGGTTCTGTTAATCTAATAGTACCAGGTCAACCATGCAAAGAACAGCCTCTGAGATACTACTATTTAACTATGGTGTAGCTCTTGAAGGCACTGTGTTAAACAGAAGTGTCATTATGAGCTGGTTTGTTTTTGCCATAATTGCCAAATCTGAAGTGTAAGAACATTTTTCTGTAGCTTTTAGACTTCAGAAGCTTGCTTTTACTCAAAGGAGACTAATTATGGTTTTGTGGAAAGTCCTTAGTCTATTTACTTGTTGCCATGGTACAGTCTTAAAAGTAAGCACAAGCCAAATTTAGTTCAGCTTCAGAATTTTTTTTTTTTTGATGGGGAGGGAACTGGCCTACATAACTTAAGGGTTTTGTGATCAGTTCAGTTAGAGCAGGCTTTATCAACTGTCACTGCTGTCTTTCTAATAACAGTTCATTTTTCCAGTTGTTAGTTGTAGAAGCTCTGTTAGCTGATAATGGAATTCAAACAGGAAGCTTACTAACACTACCTTGGGATTAGTGCAAATTTTAGCTATTCAGTAATGATCATATAGTACTTAGAGCCAAAACTAAGTATTGATGAGCCTGTCATACTGGAATAGAGGCTTTCATCTGCACGGAAGGAATAAAAGTAGCCAGTGTAAAATGGCCTGCCTCTTTCAGGGCAGTTGTGGTGTTTTGTTAAGCAAGTGTATTTGTGAGTAAACCATGAACGTCAGATGTGAAGACATAAGCCCACTGCTGATGTGTGAAGGAATCGTTCTCAGTACTGCTTAGGAAGGGTTGCATCTGCTTAGTTTTGCTGTTGAAGGCCAGTGGTCTTGCATGGGAAGATTCTTAGAGGTGCAATTGGAATGTTTTACAGAGACTAGCTTGAAAAAACTTGAGCCCACCACCATTCTGATTGAGGTTCCGTGGAGATACCTAGCTTTTGGTTTGAAGGCAGACTTAGGAAATGGTACTGCAAGGTAGAGACAACATTAATCTTTCTTAAAATAGATGACCAGACTAAGCAGCCACTTCCCCAGGGCTTAAATTCTTCCCCCTCTGCTGTGAAGCACCAGAATACAGTTGTTAAAGGTTCCAGATGTCATTTCCTGTGGAGCACATTGATCATACAGGACTGAAGCTTCTTGTCTGTGTAGGTAGGGGTGAAAACCTTCCTAGATTTTGTTCATAAGAAAGACTGATAGTGAAAGCCAAGTAGCTACAGAATGTGAATACTGGCTGCAGTTTCATTCAGTAAGAATTGAAGTTGCTAAGTCAAGTGGCTCTCCCTTTGGTTAAATGTTGTATTACAAAGGTATATAGGTCAGGACCACTTGAGTGGTCGGATGGGAGAGCAGCCTGAAGAGGATTTTGTCCCAAAGCCAACTGGTCTAGTGAGCTATCCTTCCCCTGGACTTCAGAGTTCCAAATGGCTTCTGTGTACAAGTAGGCCTATGTATGGTGTTCATTGTCTTGTTCCTTTAGTGGGCTGTGGTTCTCTGTTGGGGATTTGACCACAACAGTGATTTAAAATTTGTCATCGTAGAAATAGACATGTTTAAGTGTTGAGGTCCTGGTAGCTGTGAAGAGAACAATTGCCATTCTCCTATAAATATTCCCGGCATAGCTGGCTAAATTGCGTAAGAGTGGATATGGTAGTCCTGGTTCACTGAACATATTAGGTCATTGAAGGCTGCCCCTTCATTTGAAAAGGTTATGTGGTGCACAGATGCCTCAGAAGCTGTGGTTAAAAAAACATTTTGAGCTAGGTTGTTAAGAGTTCACATTTTGTTGGATTAGCCTGTCTTTCATGGGGCCTGTTAGTAGTCCTTTTCTCCTGATGTAGGATGTTTTTCAGGAGGGTAGAAAGGCTGAAACCTTGTAACCTTTGCAGTTTGGTATGGAGAAGTGTGGAATAAAGAGGATCTGCTTTACATGCTATATAGAGTCAAGGTGCTTAAGTGTGCGAGGTGTGTTTTATAACCTTATGTTGCAGGATGCCAGAATTGAGTTGCTCACTAAACTTCGGTATTTCATAGATGCCTTCACTAGCCATGGCTGCAAATCCTCCAAAGCTATGCTAGGTTGTTCTTGTTCTAGTCTGAACTGTATCTGCGTAGGTTGTTACTCCTTTGTTCTAATTAACAGAGGTGGTTCCTAGAAGTGGTTAGAGAGGTATTTTAATGGTATTCTTAACTTGATTCAGCATTTCAAACAGGAATATGCTGCTAATCTTCAACTTGCTTTATTTTCTTTATGATTTATAGCTGGTTGCTTCTTAGCCTACAGCATCTTTGAGTAAAAGAAGGGTAGAGTTGTCCTTTGAATGGTTCAAGTGTTGAGAATACACCACTAAAAGGCCTATGTTATAAAATGCAAGTCTTTGAATTTTGTGTAAGAATTAAGTATTACGCTTTCTAAGCAGGGTCAGTGCAGTACTGTGAAGTTTGCTTCATGTTTGGATTAGTGATGGTTGACTTTCACATGAAGGATGAAGTGGTTAACAGCTAAACGTTTTGAATAACACTTGAGCACTTGACTCTTCAAGAAGATGTAACTTTTCCCCTTTTGAGGTTCTTCTATGATAGACTGTAAACTTCTCTACTAGGATTGACCCAAAAGCATTTTCTTTACTGGTGTAAGAGTTTAGTCTTAAGAAACCTGTTTGTTGCCTCCAAGATAACTGAAACTAGCCCCACCAAAGACCTTTTGGAAGTGAATGTAGTACAGGTTATATCTGCTTGTTTCTGCTTTGTGATTTATACATACTGGCTTGAAACTGTTTCTGCTGGTCCTGTGGTAGCCTTGCTGTGATTCTCATGGGCTGAACAGTGGGGGCTGGCTCTTGGAACACTTCAAACTGTTAAATGTAGAAGAGTAGTGAATTTTTTTCCTGTTCCTGGATGGGACTTTATTGTGTCTCTGGTGTTACAGCTGCATTCATGAACTATAAAAAAACCTATTTTTGTAGTTGAATTTTTAACACTGCCAGCTTGTACTCACCTCAAGGGTTTCAGAGTATGAAGTAAGGCTTTATTCAAGTCATGTGAAAATGCAACTTTTACTGTGACTAATTCTGGTCTGGGAAACCCACCATCTGGAAAGCTGGCTGCATGGAAATGTTGAAAAAAACAATTCGTGGAAGTATTTCTGATGCAGGAGTACCCTTGAGCTGATGAGTTGTCCAAAGCCATGATTTCAGATGGCTTGAAAGCTGTAAAAGGATCTGAAGTCTGCAGGGGAATAGATAAGATGTTCATGCTTAACTGTCATGTGTACATGAGCTACCACAGTCCAGTGAGCTAGTTTAAGGTCTGTGGCCAAAGACAGATGGCATGGATTAAAATCAACTCCATTTTTGGACTGGACAATTAAACATGTTATGCTTGTGTTAATATTCCTGGCTACAATACAGCCATTGTAGAGGGTTAAGAGGTAGCGTTGAAACACAGCAAAGCAGCCTTAGAACTAGTCAGAAACATTTCTGTGAAGGCTGTTTCAGGATGCAGTAGGGCTGAAGCAGTTTGGTAAGCAGCTTTTCAGGAATGAAGACTCCAGTGACTTTCCTCCTTGAGCAATTGTGGTAGCATATGCTGTTCAGACATCTGTGTCCAGCGGAAGTGGGTTATATTGAGAAACTTGGGTGTAGTTTGGTCTGATTATACCTTTTTCCGTTGACTCATCTCCTCTAGTAGTAATAAAAGTGCTATTAAGCTGTAGTGTATGTATTTTTAAAGTACCATTTTCAATTTTCTCATAGCAATTCCTTATTGTTTTCTTTTGAGATGCAGTTCCTACCAAGGATGTGGATCATTGTAGTTGCAGACAGCCATTTCAGCTCCATATTAGGAATCCTTATTCAAGATAGCAAGTAACAAACATCTGAGTGCTTCAGAAATGGATGACCTTCCATCTTAATTTAGGTCAACATGTGGTTGATTAGTAGACTGGTGTTTATGTTTTCAGATGCTAATGCTGCCATATTGGCATTGCAATTACAGCAGGCTGAGCAGTATACCAAAAGTTTCATGAAAGATTGAAATCAAATTTTGTAACTAGCAACAATCAGTAGCAGTGAATTTTTTATGATTGTTAACATTTCAAAGCTTAGGAGATTAACTTTTTTTTGGTTTTGTGCAGAATTCAAAGAAGCTTTTTCACTATTTGACAAGGATGGTGATGGTACCATAACTACAAAGGAGTTGGGGACAGTGATGAGATCACTTGGTCAAAACCCCACAGAAGCAGAGCTGCAGGATATGATCAATGAAGTAGATGCTGATGGTAAGAACTTTACTAATAAGTAATTTAATAAAGTGCATAAACAGTGTTTTTCTAACAAAGTCATTATCTTTCAGGCAATGGCACAATTGACTTTCCAGAGTTTCTGACAATGATGGCAAGAAAAATGAAAGATACAGATAGTGAAGAAGAAATTAGAGAAGCGTTCCGTGTCTTTGACAAGGTACTGTAATGTTTACCTGAAATATTTCTGTTAAGAAAGTTTGGTCTGATTGTAATGTGCTTTCTCACAGATCTGAGGGGTATCTGCAGTCCTGTCATAGACAGCCTCTAGGTTGGCCAGTCACCCTAAAGCTTAATCTACTGTGATTGTATGGGAAAGTCAAATGAGTTGTCAGGATAGTAGTGAGTGACACTATTTAAAGTACTGCTTGCTGTGATATTGAGATACTTAGAGATGACTGGCAGGGAAGTTGTTTTAAGTATTTAAAATGTTAATGTTTTAAGCCTGTCATGTAGTCTTCGCTAAGTAAATTGCTAAAAGAGTCTAAAGTTACTCAGCTTACTTAAGATGCACCTTGGAGCTGAAAACCTGACGTGAGGTGCCTTGGGGGGTGGGGAGGAAAACGTTGGTTGAGGTAGTATACACTAGTACTTCAGTATTCAGTGTCCCAACTAGTATTGGAATATATAAAAGTCATCTGTGACAGCCTTGTGGCTTTGTGCTGGACTCCCATGAAACAGGCATATCAGATAAGTAGCTTCTATTCTAAGAAATCACCACTTGAACCACGGTCACATGATTTAATAGGCATCCATCACCTAAGAAGTTGCAAAAGGTGCTGTTTGCATTGTTCATGGTTTAAAATGTGTCAGAATAGGACAGTCAAAGACTATAAGATATTACACTGTCCAAAGATGTTGGACAATGCTGAAGATATGCTTACAGCTCTTATTTACCTTGTGTAAATGCTAGTGGTTAAGGCTGTGTTAACTTCTTAATGTTCAATTTGCTCTGCAATGTTCCTAAGTTATAGTTAAGTCACTAGGCCTTAGGCAAGTCTATTCCAGTGTTCCTTTTTCTCCTCCCAGGATGGTAATGGTTACATTAGTGCTGCAGAGCTCCGTCATGTGATGACAAATCTGGGGGAGAAGCTAACAGATGAAGAAGTTGATGAAATGATTAGGGAAGCAGACATTGATGGTGATGGTCAAGTAAACTATGAAGGTAAGGAGTTGTTAATTGATTCTTTTTGTGTAGCACTTCTCATGCTTGTTCCTGTGTGGGTGCTGATAGCCACACCAAGTTTAAATAGGGCAGTGTTCAGACAAGTTCATCTGAACACATATTGTTCCTTTAAGCTGATGTTCCATAAGTATGTACATTGTGTATCTCTAAATGGGTTTAAGTTTGAGTATTATTGCTGCCTTTATGCCAAAGGCAAAAAAGGACTATTCAGCTGTGCAGTGTAAGAATTAACTTAATAAATCTAATGATGTCTAATGACCATTAGAATAATCAGGTTGTCAGAGATATTCACATACTGTTTCTACTGTTCTGTTCACTAATGCATGTTGATCTGATTGTAGGAAGTCACTCATTTGTTGTTAATGCTTTTAAAATTATTTACTAATCAAAAGGGGAAAGCCTCTAAAATATGCAGAAATTTCAAGCCTTTTAGAAGATATTTTAAATACATTTATTTTGCATAAATCAGCTGCAACAGCAACTTCTTTCTATTTCTTCCTTTCTTCCTGACATTGAAACATAAATGAAGTCATGCAAGCAGGAGGAGTTATTTTAGACAGTTGTTGGCAGCTGAGACACTCAGCTTGTTTACATTTTAACTTTTTGAACATGTCACAAAAAATACCTAGGGTATTTTCAGATAATATCTATGCTGTTTCTGAGGTGTAGGTATGCCTTCCCTTTGAGGCCTTTTTGGTTGTGGCCTAAGGATAGGCAGTCATCTGTGAGTGAAAAGTAATTTTTATGTACAAGGCTGCTGCTTCATCACTGTGTTTACAAGTAGGCTGTTCAGAGACTGGCACTAGAGAGGGTGTGTGTCCCTGTTGTTACCATTGGCTCTGTTGAAACTTGAGCAAACCAGTTAACTCCTTTTAGGTTCTGGGTTTCCTGTCATTATTGTACCTGAAACTGTTTCAGCAAGATGAATGAAGAATCATATTTTGTGTGTTCTGACTTAAAATGGGTTGTGACTAAGCATTGAATCAGTTGCTTAAAGCCAGCCAGGCAAAATAAAATAGTAAGACTTAAACTATTCCACTCTGGGAAATAAAAGTTCAAACCAACACAATGTCTTGCTTGTACACTGACTCACTTGATTGTCACTTCAGAGTGATTTGTATTGATCTCCTAGTCATTCTTGGGTATCTTGTCCCCATCTGTAAATCTTTGGGCATAGGACCCTGTAATGTTTTATCTTGGAAGCAAGGCTGTTCCCCAGTTCACTGAGGGACCAACTTTTATGGAAAAGTAAAGGCCTTTTGCCATTAAAAATAAGAGGAGTTCAGGTGTGTTTGGTGGAAAAGGGGACTGTCTTGAAGATGCTTTTTTGAGTGTAATTGAAAATGCGGTTTTGAAACAATGTTCAGCACTGGTAAGGCCACTTCTCAGATCTTGCAATTCAGATTTTTTTCCTCCAAATAACTCATGCAACTCTTTCCTTTTACAGAGTTTGTACAAATGATGACAGCGAAGTGAAGACGTTGTACAGAATGTGTTAAATTTCTTGTACAAAATTGTTTATTTGCCTTTTCTCTGTTTGTAACTTATCTGTAAAAGGTTTTTCCCTTACTGTCAAAAGATTATGCATGTATAGTAATTAGAAGGCCATTCCTCCATGTTTTTCTCCTTTATCTTACTGTCATTGTTCTGATTTTTGGAAAATTGATCTAAGTAACAAATGTTGCATGTGGCTTACTCTGGATATTTAAGCCCTTCTGCACATCTAAAGTTAGATGGAGTTGGTTAACTGAGGGAACATCTGGATTGTCCATTAAAAAAAAGTAGCTTTCTTTAGGAGACTTAGGTATGACTAGTGTGACAAGTTACATAAAGTAAGCTAGGTTTACCATGCATTAGCTGTTCCTTAGTTAAAGCAACATGCTGGTTCTAGTTCTCGAGAACATAAGTTTTTTTCCCCTTTCTGTGATGGGAGGATAAGGACTCTTGCAGCTTAACTGCAGGATAAGATGATGTGAATAGTATATGTCATGTGGCTAATGCACTGTAAAAGTCATTCTCCTAGCTTACTTCACAGTAACTTGTTTGTGGCCATACCTGTAACATGTTGTTGAAATGTGGAGTCTTAACGTTGTAGACGATTGACAGTCAACAATATGAAACTTAAGTTGCACTAATGCAAAACGGGTGATTTATCCAGGTACTCGTACACAAGTTTTTTTTGTACTGCTGGTCCTGTGCCAGAAAACATTTTCTCCTCTTGTTACTATGCTTTTTAAACTTTGTTTAGCCACTTATTTTCAAAAAAATCTGCTTATGGCACGATTTGCCTCAAATCCATTCCAAGTTGTATATTTGTTTTCCAATAAAAAATTACAATTTACCCATACTGTTTCAATGTATCCTTGAATTATTTACAGGAATTGTTCAATGCAGTTGCTGCTCTGTGTTTCAGTATGTAGCAGTTTGGTTTGCTTATGCAATGGATTGGCTGTCTTAAAATAGCTTGGAAGGTGAAAACTTAGTCCTTAAACTCTGGCCCTTAATAGTATTGTTGACTTGAAGAAGCTTTCTTACTAGTAGTTTAAAATGTATTTTACAGTCTTGTGTGGAGCTTGGTGCTTCAATAAACTTACCGTAGTGACTGGCTATGCCCACTATCTGTAGACATTGTGAACTGGATGTTGACCTAGTTCAATAGTTGACCTAAAATTAAAATTCCTTGTTCGGACAACTAAACCTGTTTGCTTTCTTTTAATTATTTTGGAGTTTATTCCCTGTCAGCTGCTACATTGGGGTAACTTAGTCTCACACTTGGGCTTTTCTGAAACTGCCATGTCTGAGTTGCCATTCAGGATGCAGTCAGCTCAAAGTACAGAAGGAAAACATTTGCTTCCTCATTTGTTATTGAGCATGATGGTGCTTCTAGCACTAGTTTTTTTGTCAAGGTTTAAATTTGTTTTAAAGTGAAAGACAAATCAGGTTTCTACCAAGGACAAATCCAAGAACTCAAAAGAATGCCAGAGGCTGCTCATGCCCATTGCCTGTACTCTCCTGGCAATAACTGAGTTGACTGTACATATGTTATATGGTTACCTTGTTTGGGGATTCTGGTGGCCTTTAAACAAAGCATTGGCCCCTGCCTCTGGGTACCCTCACTGGTCCCAGCAGAGCAGTTACCTAATGTTTTAAAACTGTTTCAGTCATCTTTGATGTATTTATAATTGCAGTGAGCATCTAAAATTAGGACAGCTGTTCAGTCTGAATTCAGGAATGCTTAATCAAGTGTTTATGGTGACTGATGTTAAAGCTCTGCTCTCTGAGGACTGTGAACAGCTCTATTGGTTTTCCAGAGGAGGCTTCTCAAAAGTGTTTCAATAGCCAGCATCAGAATTCCTTAAAACTGTTGTTTGTGTGCTGGCAGTCTGATTCAGGAAGTGTATGCAGTCTAAATTTCCTAGCAGAGTTAGGATTTGCCTTCTTCAAAATAAGTGATCAAACCAACACTTCGTATCCAGTCTTCATCCTGTGCTCTTAAGAGCTTGGGGCAAGACATACTTTAGTCGCACAGGTTGAGGAGAATTTTACAGAACCATCAGAACAACCACTTGAGATTCTGAATTGCTGGAGCATTGGAAGTCTCATTTTTATAGGTAAGTAATGCAAACAGAGAACTGACAAGAATTTTTTGTTTAGCCAGTCTGGTGCCTTGACCTTCAGTTGGCTGGGAATCACACTTAACCCATTCGGTCTTCTGCTGCAGCTCAGCATGCATGTGGAAACATGTAAGGTGAAAAGGGGAGGACCTTCTCCACTATCACAATATCCCAATATTCTGAGTTAGAAGGGACCCACAAGGATCATGAAAGACTGCCTTGGCCAAGAGAATTGCCTTTGGTAAGATGAATGTGTGAGAAGGCCACTTTCATTTACAGTCACTTTAGCTGCTCCCTGCTTGGGTTGTTTTAATCTCAGGAATCAAAGCTGCTAGTTTTGTTTAGGGTGAGTGTCCATGTTGCTGTTATGTAAATGAAATGCTTGATTTCTAGGTTAGTAATTGAAGTCTTACAGCCCTGTTTACTTAATTCTTTAACTGCAGGATGGGAGTGGTAGATTTCAGTACTTTCTGCTAATGGAAGAGTGTCTGCTGACATACAGTCAAGTGTGGTGGAAGCTAATGGCATTGGTTATGAACCTTTTGGCTGAGGTGTGCTTGCAGGTGCTTTTGCAATTGTGAGAGAGGCACTCTAGGCAGGTTTCTGGATGTGAGTGTGTGGGAACACTCTTGACATTTCAAGTTCACCTTCTGATAACTTTACAAGAGACAATCCATCATCCTGTCAAATATGGTAGAGGTTCTCATGTTCTGTTCCAGCTGAAACAAATCCTCTGGCACAACAGTGCAGTAAAAGAGCTGGTGGTGGTTTAGTCCAAACTAGACACTGAGGTGGGAGATTTTAAGGCCCAAAGACTTCTCCCTTACTGTGTAGGCCTTAGGGGATATACTGTTGATCCCTGATGGGAGGGAATGAAGACAGATTAATCTTAGTAGCACCACTGGCAAGAGAAAAAGGGCATACATTTGAAAATACTCTTTGAACAGGAGAAAACACTTACTTTACAGTAAGTGGTATAACAGGTCTGGAACATCTGTGCAGATTCAAAACCCAGCTGGTGAGGTGCTGGGCAAATGTCTCCAGCAGATCCTGCTTTGAGCAGGGGGTTGAACTAGGTGAACTCAAGAGGTTTGTGCCAAGCCAAATGATTCTCAGAAGTGTCCCTGCTAGCTTCCTGGGCTTCCTGTTGTGTCCAACCGTACATGGATCTGGTGATCCTTCCAGTGAAGGAGGATGCACAGTTGCATGCCACAGCTTGGTAAGTTTTAGAGTAGGTCTCAACTCATCCTAGTAGTGCTAGGAATCACCAGACCAGGACTAAGATTACCTCAAGGTTGTAGGTGAGCTGTCCTGAAAATCTTCTGTAATCACTTGTGGCTGTGGAGTTTTGATGGGGGAAATACATGGCTGGATGAGGAATAGTAGCTGGTCAATTTGCAGCCTGTTAGGAGAACATATAATAAATTAATGATAGCTAATGGCTAAAGGAGAAGGTTAGTGAGGATTAAGGGCCTGCTAATAAGATCAGTCTTATGATTTGGGTGATACTATAGCTTAGAAGGTAGATGAGCAGGTAATGCAGGAGTGCAGCTGATGCCCCACTATAGGCAGTGCACACTGGGTATTTTGGCTTTCAGCCACTGGTCTCTAAAGACTTAGCTCTCAGGGCTAAGGCAGCTTTGCTGTTCTGTTGGAGTGGGCTGCTCTCAGAAATTGTTCACCAACAACCTGGGCACAACGAGTAGTAAAATTACTGCTTTCCTGCATTTGTGTGTGTCACTTCTATGACTATACTGTGTTTATTGGACTTGGTCCAGTTAAGAGAAAAATTGGTTTGCTAACTGTTGGGTAACTAAGGGGAGTTCCCATAGTTCAAGATTAATCTCATTGCCAGCCATTTCCAGTGGGGGTGGGTGGGAAATACTAGAGACTTGAAAATTTCTCCTTCAAATATGGCTTTTCTCTGGAAGTCTTCATGCTGTAATGGACAATTAAAGAAGTTTAATTCTGTTTTTTAAATCATAGACTTTCCAGTTAAAAACATTCAGCTCTACAAAGCTTCTGTAAAATTGAGTCTTGAAAAGTAATCTTTTTTTACCAAGCAAGAATAGTAGGTATTTGGGACAGCAATGTATATGAATATTCTGGGGGATGCAATATGATTATAAAGGAAAAAATGTCATCTTCAACCAAAAGGGACAATTCTGAAAAAAACTTGTGTACTGCATTTCTTACCTATGCTTAACAGAACCTTGGAAAGGAGATTGAATCATCTTTGGGACCAAGAAAACGATTATGGAGAATTTGAGAGATTTCTTTTCTGTTTATGCCTACCTTGCACATTAGTACAGATTTGTGACTGGAATGAGGTGAACTAGCTTGTATTTGCTCCATCTTCTGGTTTTGAAAAATGTTCTCTCTTACAAGAATATATACAGCTTGTCAGGTTATCTATTTACTCTGTTTTTGAAGAATTCAGTTGTTGATAACTGTGGATACACTTTAAAAAAAAAAAAGGATTTTTAGGACTTAAACTAAGTTTGCAAAGAAAATATAGAAATGACTGGAGTAGGGATGGGGACCTTAATTGTCCAGTTTCCTGTAAGGACAAGTCTGATGTCAGTGTCATCTTTGAATGATGTAAAATAGCAGTTTTGAAATTGTTGACTCCCTTCTAGCTGCTCCCCGGAAAAATACTTCCTATGGCTTTTTCAATAAGAGCTATGGAGAAGAGGGCATTTCTTTCAGTGTCCTGAATTTGAGAGTCCTGAGATACTGTTCCAGAAATTGTGCAAAGATCAACTGGGACACCTTCAGAGACAGAAGATTCAGTAAAGATGACTTTTAACAGTAATAGCCTAAAGATGAGGTGCATTCCCTGCACAACTCTGCTTGGGTGATGTGACACAGTAACTCTTGATGACATTATTGAGAGTTTCAGCTTCAGGCTGTTGAAGAATAGGTCTGCTTTTTACTGGGTGCTGTTATGTATGCAGAGTAGCAGATAGTTCCTGCTCTAAGATCCCGCCATTCAAACAGGATGTCAGGCAGTGTTCTGTAGCTACTGCACGCTGATACTTGGCTTTTTTAGGAGGAGCTGAACAGGAAATTATAGTGAAAAAAGGAGATGGAAAAGAAAGGGGGTGAAAGAACATAAAATAGCATGAGAGGAAGACAAAAGTTCTATGCAAATGTCTAATCATCTTGTGCAAGATGAATCCACCATTATTTTCTGAATAATATCAACACCCTAGGGCTGGAACCCCTGCCTTGCTCCTGCACGGTGTTCTCAAATGGCAAGGGTGGTAGCTGGGTTTATATATTTCTAGTGGCCCCCAAAGCTGGAATAGAGTATAGATTTTTCGAACTGCATGATCTTCATCTTGCAGATCAGACCTTTGGGTAGGCATGTACTTGCTGAGGAGTTAAACTTCCCTATTAGTAAACCAGTACTTTTATCAGTAGTAATTGACACCCTGATCAGCAAACAATACCAGCTCTCCATTCAGTACCTCTCCCTTAGTCATTTAGGTATCACCGTCTCGTGCTGGCTGATTGCTTGCAACAAGGCAACCCCTCAGAGGTCAGACAGGTACTCCCCCTCCTTCCTTCCAGGTCTGACAGGCTCGAAATTTGGATAGTTGCTGACTGCATCATCTCAGCAGCACATCCCAGGTCCTGTGGTACCTTCTTAAAAGGCACATGCTTTTTTGGCAGCCAGAAAAGTGCTAGTAATGGCCCTTGAGAGAAGGAATTTCTGCTAGCTTTTGGTGTCTGGAATTGCAGAAAAGTTGTCTGTTTCTGGAGTGAGAGCTAATTTATTTTTTTAAACTAAGTAGAGAGGTTTTTTTCACCCTGCTAAAATACACAGCTCTTGAAATAAAAGGGGGAAAAGAGGATCAGCTCTCTCCCATCTTCCCACTCTCTCATGATTTCTGAACCATTAGATGATCTGCAACCCCAGGAAGGCTGTGGGGTTTCACAGTTTCCTCTATTTTTAAAGTCTTTAAGACTCTGACTACCGTCCATTTTTTTCTAGTAAATAACCACTGTTTTTCAAATACTGATTAAACCTGAGGCCGTTGAAAGACCTTTGAAGCTCCTTGCGTCTGAAGTGGAAATGCAGAGTCTTTTATTGCTGCCAAATTAGTCACACAGACTAGGAAAACCATAATTTAAGGTCTACTCTAAAGCTCTATGGCCAGTGTAGTATTTACATTGATTCAAAAGGTCTTGAATATGCTTAAAAATAAAGTTTCTTAATGGATTGAGATGTGTGACAATTTCCAATAATTTGGAATTGATTCACAAAGCAATGTAATATGTCATTAGAATTTTTCCTTTTTTTTAAAGATGGTAGAATTAAGGCATTGCATAATTGATTTGCATTTTCAACTCTGAGAATACTAGGCATTTTTCCATGGAGTTAATAATGGCGTTTATTTATACATACAATGCACGTTAAAAGGCTGCCAAGATAAAAAGTATTAGAGGATTGTCTTCTGTTGACTCTCTGAGGAAGTATCGCCACTAGGCAGATTAAAAGCCAGTTTGCAAGTTCATCTGAAAGCCAAGAGCAAAAGAGCACTTTAGCAATTGTTCTTGTAATTTTAATCATTCATTATTCTACCAATAGGACAAGTTTCCTCATTTTTGAAATGGACTGTGATGCCTAGGCTAATCATGAAAGGAAGTTATGCCTCTCTGCTAGCTTTTCCATCCCCTTCCACCATAGCAGCATAACTGGATTGATGCTGTGGGGGTTTCTGCAGGCAGTAGCTTCCCTAAAAATCTAAAATCCTTTTGTGGTTCCTTGCTGAGCTTTGGAAGGAATGCTACAAAATAATCTCCTTCTGTCAGCTTTTTCTTTCCCTTGAATTTGCCTTTCCCTAAGGAAGCATTAGCTAAGGAGACCCATCTCCACTTATCCTGAAGAAATCTTGTGGTCCAAGCTGGAGGTCCCTAAATTGCCATGATGTAGATTCATCATTCATCTGGCATAAATTACACTTTGGGTAATTTTGGGTGTTATTGCCAAGATTCTGATAAATTCTCTTTGGCTACTGAAGAGACGTATAAAATGCTTTTGCTGTTTTTCTCTTCTTAAAAAGTAATCTTTACTATACAAGCAATGAAATTGGGGAAAACAGGGAAAGGGGTTCATACTCATGGTCCTTGCTTTCTTGGCTGTCTCTATCTAAAGATAAGTCTGCTTCCATGTTAGCAGTTGAAAAATAATTAAAATCAGTCATTTGCTTGTGAAGCAGATTGGAAGTATTATCAAGCCTGAGACCTTATTTTTCATCTGCATTTGAGAGAAAAGTACCTCCTTGCATTGTCTGTGAAGTGCAGGCAAGCAGTTATTGAGGTAATTTGCTGAACAGTCTTAAGCAAACTGGCAGTTTTCAGAGAACATCTGAGGCAATTACTTTTTCTATCAGAAGCATGGGGAAAATGCATCCCGTATTCAAATGTGTATGTTTATGTCTTCAGCCCTCTCTTCTGCACCTAGCCAAAGCAGCCTGTGTTCATCAAAAATGCTGATAGTTACATCCATTCACTGTTAGCTTAGTAGGATGAAAGGAATCATATGAATGGTATGTTCCACTTGAGTTGGGCCTTTTTTCCTCAAAGGGGAAAGGCAGATTTTAACTTGCCAGTCATCCCAAAGGGCAAAATTTCACTGCTGATCTAGTACAACTCTGAGCAATACTCTAGCCGTTTCAGACAATAGGCTTCTCTTAGCTTTTCGTAGCTCTGGATTGTTTTGCTATTTTAATAAGAATCTATTTATAATTTCACTGATGAAACAATTAGGATGCCATATTGGTTTGTGCTTTCATCAGTTTTGACTAATTAAAATAAAGACAAATTGAGAGTTTCCATTTCCAATCTGCCTTTAGAGAATAAACTGCGCAAGAAACTCAACTTACCTGTTCAATCAGCCAATGCTAACAGTAGTTATGCTGTGTGATATTGCCTGCAAGAAGCCCAACTCAACAAGTGAAGCCCACACACAGTTTGAAAGGAAAAGGCAGAGGAAGTTTTTTTATCTAGCTGTAAACCACAAGCTTGTATCTTGCTACTAAGTGCTTCTGTGTGCTTTCTTCCTATTTTTGGAGGTATGACAGGGACAATGCTAGCGATGTACTTGTTTAAAAGCACCCTGAAGAAATCCCAGCACCTTATCTCTTAAGGTAAGCATTTATATACATATGAAAGACAGAAGCAATAGCCATGGCTCACTTTCAGAGTGTAAGTGGGTGGAGGCTCTAGGAATTGTTATTTTGCAGCTAATATATGACCTATAATGTCTGCTAGAGTTGTACTAGATCAGCAGTGAAATTTTGCCCTTTGGGATGACTGGCAAGTTAAAATCTGCCTTTCCCTTTTGATGAAAAAAGGCCTAACTCTAGTGGAGGATACCATCTGAGATTTAAAATATGTTCCTCAGAACAGTTTGCTTTTGTGTTTTCACAATTTTCACGTAAAATAAGTAGGTTGGGTTTTTTTAAAGCCCCCAGGGAGACACTTGAGTGTTGTAGTTAGAGGTACACATTTTTTCATATTTGTCCTATTTCTTTAGCTGTCACCACCAGTCTCCCATTTGTGGATGCAAGCAATCCCCAAACAAACCTACATATTTACCTTTTGAGTTTTTGTGAAAAGCACAGCCACTGCTGCTCCTCCCTCCTCTTGGTCTTATTTTCTATTCAAAATACAGAGCTGGTGTGTTTAATTGTTTGATGAACTCCAACAATTCTGACCTTTTTGGGCCCATGGTCATTCTTGTGAGATAACTTCATTTTGCCGACAGAGCTGCTTTTAACTCCACTGTTCAGAAGTTGTCTATCCTTGTGGGAAGCACTTTTTGTCCTGAATCTCAGCGCTTGAGATAGCATAGGGAACAGGAGACTGTCTAGTATGACCAGCAAAGAAGCTCTTCACCTCTTGAATAGAGATTTTACCTCTTCAGTGAAGCTTAGAAGACTGTTCAGAGCACCTACAGAAGAATATTGAATACAGCCTACATGAACCCGTTGCCATGCAGAAAACAGCCCCAATTCAGATCCTTGCTGTTGCTCATGATATGTGTATATTCTAATTCCCTCATCATGGGGAGGGTCTATCTCCTCTGCTAACTTGCAGCTTCAGAGTAGATACTAGGAAGGACATTCTTTTCCAGGCTTACTTGCTGTTTGGTACAGCACAGCAATCTCAGTAATGTGGAGATGAAAACAAAAATGACAAATAAATTTTGAGCCATTCAGTCAAGCTACCCACAGCAATAAATCTGACATTCTCAGCTCAATTTGAATTAACTTAATTAACCAAAGAGGTTTTTGCCTATTTCCCATTTATAATTCTTCTCATTTTTTTGAATATGTAAGTCTTAATTTTTATCTTAAAGTGTTTATTTTCCCCTCAAATATTCTCTAATATAACAGAGCAGTTTTGTGCAATTATTTAATTATAAATAGTGCTTTAGAAAATCATTGGAGCCTTAGCTTTATGGGGAGCTGTGCTTAAGCAAGAACAGAACCTTGAAAGATACCTATGCAAAAGGATGGGCCATACCCACGAGTCAGTTTCTACCTTCAGTTCCACTCTATTTTTCTTCTCTGTCATGTGGAAGTCTGGGATGTATTGGTAGCTTGAAGGTCCTGTCATCCTGCTGTCTGTGCTGACTTTTTCTTCCAGGATATTAACAGTACACCAGGACATTAAACCCTCAGCTCTCTTCCAGCTCCCAGGTTTGCATATGCAAGTAAATCAGATGAAAATTACGTGATAGGAAAACTGATTTATGTATTTCAACATTGAAACACACCTGTGAGTCCCATTTATATGCTTCAACTAAAGGCCACTGAAGTCTCCTTTTGATTTCAGTGGTATCTGGAGCAAGCCCTCAATCTTGGCCATCTGTGGGGTAGGTCCTGATACTGTATATTTTTAAGGATATGCTTAATTTCATCCCCATTTAATAAGGCAGTTAAGTGTGTGATTAACTTGAGTAAGAGGCGAAGCCTGTGCTAAAAATCAAGCGTGAACTTTGCTGAACTGGGACTTAAATACTAATTTACTTCAGAGGCTATCCTCACTCAGCATCTAGAAAATAATGTTTCTGCAGACACACAGCCCTGGTAGATGACGCTGTGGATATGGATTTTTTCAGACCACAGCTATCTAAAATCCAACCATTCTGAAGAAAAACACTCTGGCTTGTTTGTGCCCTGTCATGTACATGGGTCCTTCATTTTACAGTAAATTTGGCTACACTGCCTGAGTGTACTCATAATGAAAGCCAGTTATTTTGAAGTAAAAACTGGTAGAAATTATTGATAAAACAGAAACCGTGTCAAGAGTGCCTTAACTCACCATAATTGCTTCTTTTTCAGTCCAGGTGGTTTGTTTTGTTCTGCAGTCCCGAGGATCTCAAAAATTTACTTTAGTAAGTACTATGCAAATGAATATTTCCACTAATAAAATATGCATGGACATCTGAAATGCAAAACGCACATAAATTGCAGTGTGTTTGCTGAGGCATAGGAGCTCTATGTGTGACCTGAGCACATGAGAAGTAATTCAAATCAGCTTAGCACTAGCACCGAGGTGATCCAGAGAGCTATGAGGGACTGCCTTATTTAAATAAACTTCAACTTGCCAGAGATTAGAAGCACTGCCAAATGAGATGCAGTGAATGTCTCCGTAGTGGCCTATGAAATTACTTCCCCCAGTTACTCACTGTAGTCCTGTCTTGGAAGGTGCCCCTTTCCACAGCAAAACTAGCAGAACAGAAGGTGTGCCCCACCCCAGCTGCTTTATTGCCACAGTCTGCTTCTTGCTTTAAATTGCAGGTGAAATGAAATTGAAGCTAAACCAACAGACTTCACACTGAAGCTGTTGAGGCACTGACTATATTCTCTTGACTTCACTGTGAGCATGGCAACCACAAATATGGTGTTAGTAACTCCTTAAATTGTTGCAAAAAGGTGTGATAAGCTCATCTATTAATACCCTAACAATCAATGGCAACTTCATCTCCGCTGGGGTGGGAGGTCCTGTTACCCTCGTGACTTGGACCTGTGGCTTTTGTACTCTGTGGCACACCAGGGCATTGGTCTTCTAAGCGCAGCTTGCAAAGAACTGTATTGCCAGAACTGTCTTTTTAATGGCAATGAGATGGCTGCTGGAAAAAAGGCAACAACATCAGCTCATGTTTGTGGGATTTACAGCCAAAATATCTTCAGCTGGCTACTAAAACACCTTAGCTTTCTTTTTGTGACTATTCAATCTTGAAGGTCCTTTCTGGTGTGCATAGAGAAAAGTGATATATGTTAACCATCCTCTAAAAAACAGACAAGATAAACAGTATTTTATTTCTTCCCTTGTAAGGGTTTAAAAGAACTAAGAATATCTGCCAGATTTACAAGGAGGTGTTTTGGCGGTGTGGCAAAGATGAATTCAGATTGTAGAGGAGCCAAAGGATGAATATTTCTGCTGCTAAGAAGAGGAGTGAGTGCATTGGATGCATATCCTGTCCATGTGACAGAAAAAAATGATCTGTAAAATTTCCTTCTTGCTTAAATTACAATTCCATAAAATTTAAAATGCCTTCAGCCCTTTCAGTATTGAGGCCAACTCTAATCGCTTCAGTAGTAGCATGACTTCTCTGGCCTCTGTAATGCAATTCCTGATTTACTGCAAGAGATCAAGCTCAAGGCCACTGCAGCTCCATTTTACTACTTCATTCAATATATTGTGTATGTTGTTTATTAGATTGTCAGCTATCACTGCACAGGCAATACCAACCCGTATAACTATACTTCCCATCTGTGGGTTTGGCACTGCATTGAATAGCCCTCTAGTCACACTCGCCCCAGAAAAGCAAAAAAAAGGCCCCCAAACCTGCAGCTTTATGTATTCTCACTGAAGAATGCTCAATTTACCCTACCACTAGAGTATTACAGAAGGGGCAATCACTTCAGACAGAGAGACTGGGATTTAAAAGCTAGTGTCTTCAGTTTACCTGACTGAATTTTCTAAATTGAAAATACAAGTATGACTGCAGTCTCTTCCTGCAGCAGAATTAGATGATGGGCCATGCTGAGCAGCTGGAAAATGGCAAAGTCTCCAGTCATTACTATGCTTCACAAAATGGACATCTGTTACAAGCCAGGCTAGGCACCTAAGGGAATCCCTACATGATCTTCTGCAGGAAGGCTTAGGCTTTCTCTGCCCACATCCCAAGCAGGTGCACGCTCCAGACTGGAGAGAAGCTGAGCAGCCAAGTTAGGGGGGCAATAGGCATGAGTCAATACTCCCAGCCTCCGAGCAGGATTACTAGGTCAGGTTTGGCACTTTACTCCTGAGAACTATGCTCCTGGCTCCAAGTGGCTCATGTCTGGGAGACACAGCTCAGCAGCACCAGAGTGTGACACAGGTAGGATTGATGGAAGAGACGAATGAAGTGCCTGAACGAAGCATCTCACCTCCCACACCCCAGAACTCTGTAGACTGTCCATCCAATTCCCTGGTGCTTTGTGCCCCTCATTCCCTTCACAGGGATGATAGGCACCTAGCTCAGTGTTGTGAACAGCAGCATTTCAATTTGCTTCAATTTTTGCATTATCAGTGTTACAACATCCAACATGGCACTAAAGATGGATGTGTTATTTTGTATCTTCCCCAAGGACCAGAATTTGACTTTTTAAAAAACCGCATTTTGTTAGGAAACATGTGTTCAGGGCTCTATTAACCTCTTTACAGCTGGCACTCAGGGCCATCTGTGCAGCAATTTGTTGCAACGCCACTAAACCTGGCAATTTAATTATGGGATGCCAGTTCTTTCTTCTCTGTTGTGAAGTGAACATAGTCATCACTTCTTTCTATTTTTGCATGAAAATGATTCATAATGTAGAATGTACTGTACTACAAAAGTGATGGAAGAAAATAGTTCCATGATACATGTTGGGAGACAGAAGCAATGGCTTGCTGTGATTCACTCTTGTACTGCCCAGGCATTCCAAAAATGGTTTTCTTCACAATTAGCCACAAAATCTGTAAACCATAAAAGGAAAACCATCAGTTTAACAGCAAGTGATTCCGGCTGGTTGCTTGAAATAAAGGAAGGTGATAATTCATGGAGCAAGTGAAATGTCAAAACTTACTGGACATTTTCTCCTAATTAACGTTATAATCAGGCAGCCCTCCGTGGCAGTCTTTGCTCTGAAACTGAAAGGACTTACTGTGCTTCAAAAATCGATACGGTCTGATGAGAACCAGCCCCTGATACTTATTATGGAGTGTCTGTGGCATAGTGCCCTCTGTCCAGCCGCTTGTTGAGGACAGGGGCACGTAAGGGATTGGCTGAACTGCAGCCCTGCTCCCCTGTACAGCTGAGGGGCCACTGCCCACATATTCCCTGTGGAACAGACTTGGCAGAGAGAAGGCAGTGAGTAGGCTGAGCCCTGGCAGATTGCTCTTCCCCCAGCACAACAAAAAAGTGAAAACAACACTGCTGAGAGCACTCAGCTGGATGTCAGCTGAAATACGAAAATGTGGGTGTTGCTTCCCTCAACAAGCCTTTTTGTATTTTTGGGACCTCCTCAAGCTTGGCATTACTAGGTGTGTCTCAAGGACAATATGCTCCTTCCAAGGTTTCTTAGGCGGTCTGAGGATCTGTCATCTTCGACTAGAAGTTTACAGTTACGAGACAGGGTGAACTGGAGCTGTAGCTAACGACGCCCCTCTTACAATTTATAAGCAGAACATTTATTAACACATGCATCCTTGAGAGCTGCCATGTACTTGGGAATGACTCTGGGAAAACATACATACACAATTATCACTACAGAAGCAAAAACAATTTATTACAGCTGCTAATTTACTTTTTTAAACCAGAATCAGCAGTGATAATGCTTGTGTACGTTCTTCCCTGTGTCTGTCATACCTAACTGAGCCATGGTCTTGGCTGTATTTCTTACAGTAGACAGAGAGCCCTTTTACCTTTTTGGGCTGAATCTATTTACTGATCAACAATCTTAAGGTGCCACTAATTTCTAGATAGCTGATGAAAATGAGAAAAGGGGTTTTTTTTATCCTGAGTTATCTATGCCTTGCCATATTTATAATTCTAGATAATAAGCATCACTACAGTTCCTCAGTGTTTGTTTGAAAGTATAGCAAAGGACTGTATTAATACCAATTATCATGGGACAGATGCTCTCATTTAAGTAAAAGCTAACCTTTTATTTGAAAATCCTTTAGGATCTCATTAACTGCTCCATGCCAGGTAACCCATTTTGGTAGGAGAGCTGTTCTGAGTAAACAGCAACTTCTTAAATGAGTTACAGATACTGCTATGATACAATAATTTGCAGCAAACTAACACGTCTAATGTTATGCTTGCACTCTTGGAATTTCAGCCAGAATCTGCAGTGCTTTATGGACAAACTAGAGCTGCTTGGCTGCTGATTTGGAGAAACACATTTACACTTTGTGTTTATTTTGCTGTGTAGCTGTTTTGTGCCAGAAATGTTCTCGTTTGACCTCAAGCTAACAACTAGTTATAAATGGCATCTGTGCTGAGGTTTTTCATCATATACCCTAAGTAATCTCATAAGCAAATGCTTCCCTTCTAAATTTCATCATCATCACCATAATGACACAAACTGATGCACTAGTGCAATGCCACTATTTGTGGGGTCTAGCTTTTCAATTTCATAAATGGATATCAACATCCTGGGAATGGCTTAAAATACAGTTATGGTCAGGAAAAGGATTTTGTAAAAGCAGTGACTCTGTGTTCTATATTAATTCTGAATTATAAACATAGAATATACACAAGTCCTACTTTCCAGATGGTTTTTTTATCCTGGTATTAACTGTCAGGAGAAAGCTCTGCACTGTTAGCAATCTCAGGTCTATTGCTAAATGTCAGCTGCTCCACATATAAGTATTTTTCTTTGTCACTTCAACATTTCCAATATTCTTTTAATTAACCTCTCCCCTCCTCCAAAACAGTCTTTTAACAGTCACAATCCCAAGGATCTGTGACTCTCAGGATTCTTTCCTGGAATTTCTTTCTAGGGTCCTTACTGTGTCAGGAAGGGTCTTTCCCACTAATCACCAATCACCTTTACTTAATCATCCCCAAGTCAAATCTGCTAAATTTACAAATTAAGGGCCCAATTTTTTGTTAGCTGTTACTGAAGAAAGTCACAGCAGTCCTTGGTTTAGCTCAGCGAGAAGGATCATGGGCCTCCAAAGATCAGTCTAATTATGCTTTTCCCCTTCCCTCCTGCTCATCACTGCACGCTTAAGCAGGTCTCTGAAGCTGACATGTAGCCTCAGGACAGCCCTGCAGCGGCTGCTGAGGGTCAGATCGGCACTGCCCCAGCGGCTCAGGCTGCCACCATCCAGCAGGGACAGGCTGCAGCTCGGGCGTTCAGCTCCGATTGTCATGCTTGTAAAGCTCCTGCCTCAAGCATTCCAGTCCCTTTCTGCAAGCCTCTGAAGCTCATTTTTGTAGTGCTTGGTCACTGCAGTGTTTGTTTCACCACTTGAGTGGCATCCCGGCCTGTGGATTATGCCCGTGGCTGTCTTTCCTCAGTAGCTCTGCTGCTTCCTTTCCCCGGCACACCAGAAACTTGAGTTTAGCAGGAAATCGTCTTACTCTTCCGTGTTCCAAAAGCAGAAAGTAATCTCCCCCTTGACCTCATCTGACCATTTGGCCTCTTCTTTCGTGAAGGAGAAAACACGCATAATTTACAAACCATTCCCACGTGGCATAACAACATCCGGCTGAAAAGGTTTGTTCTTATCTCCCTCCAGGAGACCGGGATATTTGAATATGCCAAATGTATATAGAAATGTCTCTGCAAGCATAAAAGGACCATGGCAAGCCTTGCCACTTCTCTGGGAGGCTTGTGCAAGCCTGTTTCAATTGGTGGCTATTGGGTGTGGTATTAAGGTGCTTGTGCCTTCTTTCTTACTTCTCTTTTGAAGCACATATAATACCTATTACTGATATGAAGCAATCCAATCCTTGTCCTAGAATCCCATCAATGAAGCAGTTGTAGAATGAGAACAGCGGTATTTGTAATGGCAGAGTGCAGCATATGCTGACTAGCTTGCAGGTTGGCACATACTCTACCTACTTCCACAGCTATCAGAGGTCAAAATGCTTCAAGAGCCAAGAGAAATCTATTAATATCATTCTAAGTGTTGTGGCTAAGGTCCAGGTAAAGAGAGCCTCAGAAAGGTATCTTTAGAGAAGCAAAATTCTCTATTTCCCATCTGTATTATGACAACTAATAATCTGCTTTTATGGGTAGTCATTAAATGGTCACTGAATCAGTATCAGTGTGGTTTATCTGCCATGCAAGTAACAGTAATGGTGGATGTGAGATCTGCCAAAACTGATCTGTTTTGGAGAGCTGACTTTTCAGAATTCTTTTCTCTCAAAAACCTGCTTTATTTTGTCATCTGCAACCTCTGTCATGCTTTTCCCTTGTTGCTCACTCTTTTTTCCTTTTCTCTGTCTTGTCCATAGGATTATACTTGGCATCCTACCCACTTTTATTTCAAACATACCAACTCTGATCTACCTGATCTTTCGTTCTAGCTGGCCAACATGAGAAAAATTATGACACAAAACCTAGGGAAAATGCTGTTAAAGTTCAAAAAAGAAATCCAAGAAGCTTCTTTCTTTCATAATTACTTACTGTATTTTGTGTTTACTATTTGTCATAAGGTTGATCTTCAGGATACAGGATTCTAAGCTTCCCATCCTAGATGACAGGATTATTTGATGGCACATTCATTTATTCAGGATGATGAAGGCTAATTCTTTGTTAGACTGCAAAGGAAAGACATCATGCAGTTTTTTTACTGTGCATCTCATGACATTTTATATTTAAATGGGACTTATGTGGTTCATGAATTGGCCTTAAATCATCTACATACTGTCACTAAGCATTTTCTTAACAGCTGTTCTTTCCTTTAGTTAATTACTTATCAAATGTCAAAATGTGATGGCTGAGTGAAATGTCCTGTTATCTGAACAAACCATAACTTCACAATCATTTTCTGTAGACAAATAAAATTAAGTGCTACATGAAAAATCACGAGACATTGTGACTGCACAAAAGCTTCATTTTTATGCCTGACTAAACCTGACAATCAAAAAATAAGGGAGGGGAGCAGGGAGAATTAATAAGTATACATTGCCCTATCTGATGGTTATGAACAGGTTCAGGATGGACCACAGCTGTTAAAGACCAAGTTGTGGGGTTTTTTTCTGGAGACAAATATAAAATCCTTTTATGGAAGATTATAATTCAAAATTGGCTGGTGGAAGTTGTTGAGGATTTTTTTAGATGAGTATTCCAAAATCTGCTCATATTCAACAAAATGTATGTTTTCATTCAAAATGGGACTAATAACCTGAAACTTCTGGAGAAGCAGACATGACTAATAACTGACCAGCATTACCTATATCTGCTGTGGCTATAAAATTATTATTTGGGTTTGGTTTGGAATGGGATTGAGGATTGAATTATCTGTTCGAAAATGTAAACTTCAACTCATTTCCCAGTAAAAAAATAACATAGCCATTAGAAAGAAACATAAATACAAAGAAAATGTATTGCATAATATGCTAAGGCTATCTTAGTGAGCTTTTCCTCTTCACGGAGTGGCTATGTATTTTCTTAATGGCAGAGATCAACTTCCAAATATAACTAGGAATGCCTTTTCTGGGTTGCTTTTGCTTGCTTTGATTGCAGCAATTTCAAGTTTGGGCTTAAAATGAGGTAAGAATATGTAGAGGAAATCTTGAGTTATGGCGTACTTTGCTGTCAGTGTCTACAAACAAGTGGTATGGATAACACTTCAGTTTCATATTAGGAGGAAATTCCCTAAATAGTGTTCCTTGTTAGTTCTCCTTTAACCCTGAAATGACAGGAGATGCTAAAATAGCATGAGAGTTTTATACCAGTGTCTATCAAGTCTAATCAGAAATAAGCCTTTAATGTGTCACTGACAAAAAAAACTAGAAAAAAGTGAGGCCAGAATCTTGTTATATATACAAAAGTACTTTAGCTCAATAGGATGAGTCTACATTTATTTTAAACCTTGCAGTTATTTCTGTGAATGAAGAGTGGGGATCTGAGTATCTCAAGAATGAAATATCTGTTTGTAGCTCTGCTCTGGAAAGTGTAGCTCTCACTTGCACATCTAAAGCCCACCGGTCAAAAATCTCTAGCGAAAGCAGCAGAAAACCCTGGCTGAGCCCTGCAACAGCTCGAGCTGTCCAGCAAACAAAGGCAGGAGGACTATGGTAAAAAAAGATGACAGGCAGTGTTTTGCTCTGAGGGCTGGAAAAAAATGTACCAGCATGTGCTGCCTTAGTCTGGGACTGTGTTAACCCACCAAATGTGAGTATGACTCCCTGGAGAGGGAAAAGCAAGAAAGTAATATAGAAAGGGGTTATATCCCTACCAGGCATTCACACCACCAAGCAGGGGAAACTGAGGCAAAGGGTTGTTGCCTGCAGTGCTGTGGGCAGCCATGTTTTCCTTTCATTTTATATAAAAACAGGAGCTTATTTAGCACTCTTCTGTTAGTCCTTTTCCCTCCCTTCTTTGCTCATTAGGAGGGGAGTATGGCCTCTCATGGCAGCTCAGGGAAGTTATTTTCTTTTCCAATGCCCTGAGCAAAAGGAAACCTTCCTCCTTTTTGTTGCTAATTATACCTAAGAAAAGAGTTGCATCTACTGTTTATAAGTAACAAATTATTCTGTGCAATCTGACTGCAGTCTAAACAATGATGAAAAATTTAGAAATTA
This sequence comes from Aleadryas rufinucha, assembly GCA_013397815.1. Classification (NCBI taxonomy): domain Eukaryota; kingdom Metazoa; phylum Chordata; class Aves; order Passeriformes; genus Aleadryas; species Aleadryas rufinucha. The sequence goes on from VZTH01005606.1 coordinate 286,799, forward strand.
GTTGGTAGTGATGCACTGGAAGACAATGAAGTTCTCAACTTGTTTATATTACAGCATCCATAAGTAATGTTTGATAATGTATTTGCTGTGACATTGACATGACTATCTGCATCAGTTAAAATGAGGGTTAATTTATAATCAACTGTGATTGGAATACTGTTCCATGGCATTGAGTTATTCACAAGAAGAAATGTTCCATTAATCAATCCAAGAGACTAAAGGACAGGATTTTTAAAAAAAAATAGCCACCTAGAAGTGCTAATGATGTTCTTAGGTAATTTTTTTTAAAAAAATTCTGGTGTTTCTTCAAAATACTCACTTACTTTGAACCCAGTACTCATAAGAAGTTTCTTCCTTGCACATTGCTTTCCTTAAAAATGCTTGCATCAATGAAAACATAAATATATACATAAATATATACATAAATATATATATATAAATATATGAATAGTNTAAATATATACATAAATATATATAAATATATGAATAGTATGGAGGGCTCAAAAATTAAGACAGTTTTTTAAAGAGCTATTTGGAAATAGGAGAGACCCCTGAACTGAGAAATAACTGTCTCCTTTTACTCCAGGAACTGATAATTTGGCATATAAACTGCAGGATGTTTTTCCTTGGTTACGTGCTCATTGTCTGAGCTGCACCGAGGACTTGCAGGATGTGCAGCACACTGTAAAGCCAGGCTGCTAGAAACCTACTGTGTGAAGTGAAAGTTCCTCATCAGCATCTGTGCTCATTCTTCATTGTTTGATTGGGGTGATCTTGTGCTTTCCAAGAGCTATTATGCATGCTGTTTGTTTAAAAAATCAAAGCAGCAACAAACTTTCAGTGCATCAAGATGATTCACATCACAGCTACTGGTGCTCAAAATATTGTGAGCTACATGTGGTAAAGAATACACTTTAAAAGCATTTCTCTAACTCCGAAAGTCTTTTGCTGTTGATGGGCAATGTAAGGTCTGTGAATCACCCACCACACTTAATCACTGTGGCTAATAATTGGAGAAAAGGAGCTCCCCATGGGAGCTGTTGTGTAATGTTGATTTTAATAGGTCCTTGCTCAAGCCTACCCTTTTGCATTATGTGAGGGCTCCTAGTATCTCTGCCACATGAATAACCCCAGTGACTTCACTGTGAGTGAGGCACGGAGTATTGTGAAAGCCGGACTCCACCAAAGCCAGTGGTAAAACCCGCATTGCGTGCGGTGAGGACAAGATCTCACCTGCAAGGGCTCTCTCTGCCCAGCTCTGCCAACTGAGAGATGAGAGTCATGGGGCCAGTGACCTCTCATGTCCTCACTATGTGAATAGGGTGAAATGCTTGCCAGCCATGCTGGTATCACTCTTGAACTCAGAGGTACTTTTTTATCTCTTTGACTCTCAGGTGCTTTGTATTCACTTTTAAGCAGTCTGTCATTTTTATGTCTCAGGCTGAATCCTACTTTCAACCAAGTATTTCCACAAAGTCAGTGTGAGTTGCAATCCCTGCTTTAAATCTGTCAATGCAGGAAGCAAATCTTGCAATCACTGTACTGATGTGCAGAGGTGGCAAGTTTTGCCTAGCTGACTGTCCCCTGGACTGTGAGGGGGCCTGTGTGCGCCTCTTGGGAGGGCTGGCATTGATGCGGCAGAGCAACACCCGGGGCAGGAGCCCTGCTGCAGCTCACTTGTAAAATGGGCCTCACAGTGTTGTGACTCAGCTGGTTTTATTTGTGGCAGAAATGTAAACGTCTGGGCTACGAGGCAGGAGCTACACAAAAAGCTTTGTTCAGCAAGCTTAGGAACACAAAGCTGCCACGGTGTTCAGCCGCATAAGTCCCTGAGTTTAATTCAGATTTTACTCCTAGCAGGGGTTGTTCATCCCCTCTGTAAATGAAGACATCTTATTTGGGTAGTCAGCATGGTTTTTAGAATAGATCCTCAGGTTAGAAAAATTTGACCTCAAGTTTTATTAAACAATGTAGGACTCTCATGCAAATAGCAACACAGAGCGGGGGGGCGGGGGGGGGGGAGCGGGAAATACAACATCTGGTTGGGTTTTATAGCTTCTACACTAATGCATCATGGCAAATCCATTTAAGTAAGCTGTACAAAAACATCATCACTTCTGCTTAATTATAAATCTGTTGCATATCATTTTGGGTTTTGAAAATGAATATGGATAAAGAGACTTACCTCTAATCTATATTGATCTCTATCAAGAGATGAACAGATGATGAACTTAAACCATCCAGTTCTATTCCAGAGCATTTCCCATCTGTACAGAAATGGAAAAATGTTTACTGTAATTAAGACCTAACACTTCAAGTAAACAATTATGGTGGTGAGAGATTAAAAAAAAAAAAAGTAAAAAGCAAAATCACATGTGAGAAAATGTCACTGCATATTGCCAAGGTCAGTTGACCCCAGAATACAGAAGGCAGGAAATGTGCTCTTCAGTTGGAGTAATGGGTGTGTTCTTCCTCTTGGCAAAATGCATAAAGGTGAGCATATTGCTTAACAGCTAAGTGCTTCAGCTTTGTCTCCTCCAAAGTGGGGAAAATAGCTTTCTAAAATGTGTCTGAGAACTCTGGTTTGTTTTTATGCTAATACTGTATTAGTCAGAAGAAACAATCACTCATCTTCCAGGTCTATCACTGCATTGGGAAAGACACACAACTAGAGTGCAGGGGAAGTGATAAAATTCAAACGTTGGAGAGACAAAAAGGCACATGACACCCATTATGAACTGCAAAGGCCGAAAGGGCAGTAACCTCTGTTCCTTGTGTGAAGATCCTTGCTGACTTAGGTTTATAAGTATCACAGCATCTTGAAATGGTACCTTGAAATTTCTGTCTGCCAAGGAAGTATTTACTGTGTTTAGTGGATGAAGAATCCCTCAATAGAATGGTGGAAGAGTGTGTGACCTGGTTGGCACTTGTGAGTCCTGTAATCTATCTCTCTTGTCTGCCTAGATTTGTAGAAAAAAGATCTCTATTTCCTCTACTTGCTACTCCTCATCACATGTCTGATGTAACTTCTTTGTGAAGTATCTGAACAAACAACTCGATTAACATGATGACCATAGGGATATACATCCAGAGATGACAAATCTCAGGGACTGTGGGCTTAGTCTACTTAGCCAGCTGAGAGAAGGAAACATGAACAAGGACAAGACCGTTTTTCAGCTTAGCCAAGGATAAGCATAACCAAGACTTTCTTTTCAGCTGTGACTTGAATTATCACCCATGTCTGGATACTCAAGGTAGCCATGGGGCCATTTAGCATGTGCTGTACTCCATCCACACCTCTGAATAGCCCTTCCTTTGAGGAATGTATTTAGAAAACTGCAAATCACAACACAATGACTCTTTCTTCAGAAACAAGAATCATCACAGTACATTTGTATCTTCCTTGGGGAAGGAAATATACACATAGCTCTGTTTTATTCTTAATTTCTGAAGCAGCGGGAGATAATTGTCTTATTTCAATGTCCTATTCCAATTACATTCTGTTTTACAATCCTATAAAATTCAAAATAACATGAAAAATCCTTATATGCCTATGTTGTTATAGAAGTGTTATATGTAAAACTTTGTGCATTTAGAGCCAAAAAGTTTAAAAAGAAATTGTGTCATTTATTTGTGCTTGCTTACTTGCATTACTTTTCAGCTTGAATAATACCAATTAGATGGTTTATGATTATTTCACATTGAATTTCACTGCAGGCTCCCTCTGCACCAGCACAGCTCTTCAGTGGTTCACTGGTTGCAAATCCTGTGGGGAGAAAAATGATTTCTTTGTTGAAAGATAAAATTTAGTTGGGAATTTGTTTAAATTGCTGCTGCCTGCTGATCAATCCTGGACTTTATCACAGACTCATTAACATGTCGGCCCTGATACTGTAATGGATGCTTGGGCAAACCTCAGATCTGGCTTGGAAATCCCTGTAATGCCAAAGGATTAAATCCCTGACCCACTGAGTGCCAGGAGTGAGGAATAAGTAAAAGAAAGTATGGTTAAAAACGTAAGTAACTGAAGTAAGAGTTTGGGCGTACTGACTTAGCCAAGAGCCCGGGAATCCCAAACTGGCCCATGTTCAGGGAGTGGTTTGTGTCCCGTTGGCACACAGCACACCACAGTCCGGTGACTGCCAAGGAGGTAACAAAGGGGTGCTTGCTTTTCAGAACGAGTTCATTCTCAGCCTGTGTCTCATACCAAGCCTTTTGCAGAGGTTGGTGCCCACACTTCCCTCTAAGAGCACCAGGCAATGAACCGGAAACAGGATTGTGTGTGCTTGTCAATGAGCAAAATCCAGAGATCTTCCTGGACATGTTTTACTGGACTTTCTGTTTGTTGGAGGCAGCGTGGCTCAGTAGGGCACTCAGTCGGGACTGAAGAGCTGTGGAGACCATGGGCAAGTAATTTCATCTTTTTGTTATTTTGACTTCCCTACACATCTGTAGAGATAATGACCTCTCGCCTCTGAGGACTGCTTTGGAGGTCACAATGACAATGGCTACTCAAGGCATTAGTTGTGGATCTAGATGTGGCACAAGAGAGGCTGGGCTCTTATTTTGTTCCTTCAGACCCTTTTGCAACACAGTATTCTTAGATGAAGTCCTTTTCTAATAGCCCTGGAAGCTTACCACTCATTATTCCTTCCTTTATCTGGTATTTCTTGATTTTGATTTGTGTGGGCAACACCAGGGCCTGGAAGCCATGCACCCACAAGGTGGTTTCCCAAGCAGACATGAACTATTGCAGGCTGGGGTTGGGAGCACATCACCTTCATCACCTTGCAAAACAGCATCAGGAATACAAGGAGGAAGGCAATGCTGCCTCTCTCCAGACACGATTTCTCACCTGGGGGAACCTAGGAGGGGGCTCAGAGCAACTGCAAATGAAGAGGGAGTTGTAGGCCATGCGACTCAGAGGAAGAAAAAACATGCAGGGGTGTGGGAGGAAAGGCAATCGAAAAATTTTTCTAAAAATCCTGAACAGCCCTCTGGCAGAACAAGTAGAAATAAACCTGAAAAGAAATTACAAGAAACTACAATTAGGTAAATGTTAATCACAAAAGAAGGCTCTAAACTTAAGGTAATGTACTTATTGATGGCAATAGAAGAAGGTGCAAACTCTGCACATTTTATTTTCTGGCCTGATTTTAGGATTGTACTTCAGTCTATGTATAATTTAAAGTATTGACTTCAGTGGGAATACTTGTGTTCTGAGAGCCCTGCGTGTGTGTTATGTATCTGTTGGAGCCAGGGGCTCTGGTGGGAGCGGTGCTTTCTGTGCTGGTAAAGGTTGCTAAAGTGTTTTAAATTCTATTTTTGCTCTTTCTCTGGTGCTTACAATTGCTTACAGCTTTCTGAAACTTTATGTACTGAGCTGAACTCTTCCAGATGGTTTCCTTTTGAAACTGGTTTCATGCATGTGGGCAAGAGGAAAACCAGTTCAGCCATTTTAAATCAGGAAAGGCCTTTATTTCCATGCACTGGTTTTAAATATTTCAGAAATGCCTTCTAATTCATGCAGTTGTTTCCAATTAGAGGTCAGACTTTCAAGGTGTAAAGACCCTCCCTCCTGAGACTTGAAAAACTGAGCACTTCACAGAGATGTAAAGTTTACCTTTATTTGATTTGCTTTTTTTTTTTTTAATAATTTTCATGAAGTAGTCCTAAAAATGCAGAATGTATTGTTCACAAGTTGATGCAGTGTGCCATGTTCCCAGTGTAGGTGCAGTTTTAGATTTCTGCTTAGGTGAGTGAAATAAATAACTGGGTCTTAATACTGCAAGTGAAGTGGGACACAGCCAAGGGAAACTGTAGAATAAGCTTTCTAAATTAAAATATGTTACATCAATGTAGTTCTCCTCCATGGAAAGCTGAGCAAAGTCTTGGAAGACTTTGCATTAACAGAGAGGGATTGGTGATCCGGGGTATGTCTTTGCCAATGACAAGCAAAAGCAAGCAAGAGTCTTCCTGAAGGTGTTTTATTTATGTGGCTCCTGGTGATCCTCAGGCAGGAAAAGCTTTCTACACAGTGCGGTGGCTCAGACTCACTCAGGAAACACTGAACTGCTTTTAAAAGACAGTAAAATATTCTGCTCTTAATTTGGCAGTGGAGTCTGCAAGGTGGCTTCAGAGCCCCATGTGTGACTGCCTCATCTGCTGACTGGTGTTGGCAGCACCTGTACCCTACTGATGTACTGTGCCAGGAAGGTGTCCAGCTGCCGAGAGAGGGAAAATCCCTTCTTGTTTTAGCTGATGCTTCACATCCTTCTCTGGTGGCACAATTTCCTTAGTAGCAGTGAAAAAGGTCACCCTGGTACTCTGAGTGAAGTGGAAAGGAAAGAAGCTCGGATGCTGTGGTGTGCCATGTGCTCATGCCACCATCTGGAGGGTGGTGCTTCCTCAGGAGCAGAAAGGTGAGCATGGCCAGGAGTTGTCACACTGCCCAGGGAACCTCTGTGAACAAGCTACAGCAACACAGAAACATTTTCCTCTATTTCATTTGTCTCTCACAGCTTTCCTAAATCTTCCTTCCTGTGAAGTTTCTCTTGGCTGGTGTGACACTTTCCACCTAGGTGAGTTCCCCTGATACACCCAAAGGAAAAGAGATATTGTTGTGTGTCATTTCTTTTCTGTATGGAAAGACAGGGCAGAACGAAGGTGGGGCAGATGGGTGTGATCTGCCTCGAAAGACAGCAAGGCCAAATGAAGAAATACAGGGGTGGGAGAGCCACCCTTATCAAGTATCATAAATCGCTTTCACTGTGACACATCAAAGCAGAAAGCTTTAATATCTTCTGGTATTTCTTGCTACAGGAAGACTTCAGAAGAGTTGGGGCAATCCTGAGCAGTCTTGCCCCCAGCATGAGGTGGAACTGGTAAATGTTCTTGTCCCTGGGATGAAGGATGCCTTTGCATCCCATGAAGTATTTGTAGTGATGTTATTTGCTCTGATAATCAGTAACAAGCTAAGGCTATGAGATGAAATAGAGTGGCTTACTGCACTGAGCACATGGGAGCCATTTTAGATACTGGCAGTAGCTTGGTCGAGCACTTCTCAGCCAGTTCTGCCTGTGCCCTGCTTGCCATTTCTGCAGCCTGGTGTTCCTAAAGGGGCAAGGGAAGGGCTTGCTGCTGGGGTCTGTGTGCTTCCCAGCTTGCCTCCAGTTCTGGGTCAGTAATAAAGAAATGCAACTTGTACTTCAGCCCCCTGGTGCTTATCTGGGGACAAACTGCATTCCCATTCTCTGTTGGGAAGCCCAGGCATTATCTGCTTAGGCTGTAAACACTGAGAGAAAGGTCTCTGTGGCTTTACAGCATCTGGCTCAGGGTGAATCCAGTCCTGAATCAGACTTTGGACTGTCTTGAAATTTGAATAATTCTAAAGGTCATTTCTCTTGCGGAGGTTGGGAGAAACTTGCTCCCAAAAGAAGAGGACAGCTTAGGCAGCCATCTCCTGTGTTGTGAGCACTTGTAATAGAGAGACTGCCTGAGACTACATTTTTTGTCAGTCCCTGTAAGTAATAGATTCCTTTGTGCTCCATGTAAATGACTGGGACAAAGCGTGCGTAGAAGAGTCTGATTATGCCTACAAACTGTGTGCCACTCCTTAGTGTCAGGAAGTGCAAAGGTTTCTTGACTTGCTTTACCTCACTGTAATAAATACGTACGCCCAATTTAAAATGAAAAGATATAAAATTTATTAAATGTCCGAAAGATTCGAACACGCAATGCCACGATCGAATAAAAAAAACAGCACCAAGCCCTGGATTGGTACTGGGTGAACAAGGATCTGACCTCTATCGCATCAGACCTCCCTGTGTTCACAAATCCCTGTCCTTCGGGGTCCACTTTTATACAGTTCTTGTGCATAAAGTCCGGGTATGAGCATTCTTTCACTGTTTCACATATTCAAGAAGTGTAGCTTTCACGGAGTTAGGGTGGACAAAGCATATCCTGCTTCGTGATTAATCTTCCATCACCAGGGGAAGTTGTCTGATGAGCCGTTGTGGTCCATATTGGGATACTTAATCTTGATTGTTTGCACCTGGGCTGGGTGGAGGTTCTCGGAGATGGTCCACCAGCTCTGCCAAGATGGGCCATCAGCTCTGCCGGGAAACCTTCTATGCAGTATGTAGATAACGGTGATATGATCAGAATGCTTTCCTGTGAAACTTGGCCTTGTATGGGGTCTTGGTCTTGTCAAAGGCTAGTTCAGGTTTGTCCTTATTCTTACTTTATAACATAGAATATAACTTTATACACTTTAGCACGAATTCCAATATTTCATATATAACATCACCATGCCAGACCTGCCAACCCAGCTGCTGTTAGGACACATCTGCCCAGGAGACCTTTTGTTCTTCCAGTACATGAGGAACATGGGAGATCTTTCAAGAGGCATTCAGAAACGCTAGTCCAGAAAAGCAAATTAGGTGGGAATGCTGTAGACAGCCTGATCCTTTCCCTGTTTGCAGCACTGTTAATTAGGTGTGTCTTCCCCATGGTCAGCAGGGTGTTAATACTACAGGGTCAGCAAGAGCCCTGCTGCTGCTTGGCAGCACAATCAATGGCCCAGGGACCTGCTGTCCTTCCTGCTAAGTGGCCTTGGCCTTGACTTTGTTTTCTAGGAAAGATCCTAAGATCCCAGTTCTGAAGCCCTCCCACCAACCTGTTTGCCCCAGGGGGGAGAAGTCAATAAGCATATGTGTTTGTGCATTGCCACCAACACTTCAGCTATTGTCAGCTGAAGACAGCTCTTGACTTGTGCCAGGTCAAGGGCTGGCCTTTGCTCTCAGGTTACCTTCATGTGAAAAGATCTGCCGTGCCTGATTTAATGAGTGTCTGTGAGAAGCGGTTACAATGTCCTCTCCTTCCCTGAATGGAAGGAAAAGACCAATGAATAACTCAAACCTGCAACCTGATCTATAGGTTTTTTGCCACCAATTATGTTTTCTGGTAGTGTAACCCTGGGGTTCCCCTTCGAGTGGGTGAGGTAGTTCTTCTGTTCCCTCATCTCCTTTCTGCAAACAACCCTCATGGTCTGTGATACTGGTATTCCCACTGGGTAGTGAAAATACATCCTCTGATGGGTTTAAAATAAACAGGTATCTCTCTAAAATGACGTTGAGTAGGAATTGACAGAGATCGATGCCTGCGAACTTGGTACAATAAACCTCCTTGTGTTGCTGTGTCTGAACGTGGCTCCCATTGTACTGACGTGGCTGTCGGGTAGGTAGCAGGGAACGCATGGCTGAGTTTTCTTTATAGTTGCTTTCAAATATTTACTGCAGGAGGATAATGGGAGAGCTGTGTTTCCTCTTGTCGTCAGAATTTCAGAAAGGATTTTAATCCCCTGTGCTCCTGCTGCTCGTGGAGCCCTGACAAAAGTGGCTTGATGCTGCTGGCACAAGGCTATGCCCCCTTCTCGGCAGCCCCCAGCAGGGATGCACTCAGACTTGCCAGACTGAGCAGCATAGAGGGAAAGCTTGGGGAACTTGACTGAATCTGCTTTTCTGGGCTATAGGGTACGAGTGAGGGCTAACAGGGGCTCCTGCTCTCTTTTTTTTTTTTTTCCTGTGTTCCTCCACTTCCCCTTTGAAGTGGTGAGAAATTGAGTGAAGCTGGAGGATGCACAAGTCGTGACTCCAGTGTGAGATGTAGGTGTCCAGCACATCCCAGCACTGAGCACTGATTTCCTTCTTGCCAGCGTGGCCATTAACATGAGCATGTCTTATGATGTAGACCTGACTGCAGCTTTTGTTCCAAATGCTTATGACTTATGAAGGGTTTCAAATGTATTGTTTAAAACCTGGTTTAAAACCCCAAAAGCTGCTGCAGGTCTGGTATACTGCTCAGCTTTAAGTCAGCACTGAGATTACACTGCTTGATGCTATTTAAAACAGGTCTGTCCACAGGGACTGCCTTAACTTGCTGTCTGCTGATCACTGTTTAGTGCCTCATATTTCCTTCAGTCTGAAGGTCTTCTCTTCCTTTGCTGTATCTCTGTGTGGGCAATTAAGAGTTTTATTGTGCCTTTGGATGCAGGGAGCACTGCAGCAGCTGGAGCACCAGTGTGCCTGGCCTTTGCCTTAATGATGGTGTTCCAGGCTATGCCCAACAGAGATAAGGATCATGTAAGGTTGCCTTCTGCCTCCCCAAGCCCTCGGGGTGACAATGTGAGCTCTTATAACATCATAAAACACAGTTCAGCAATTACTGTGCAGCTAGGGGGAGAACCTACTAACAGCCTGCCTCTGCTTCTCAAACTGCCCGTCTTGTGAGGCACACTCACTGCTGTGATGCTGGCACGCAGGGAACAGGGCATGCACAGTGGCAGGGAACAGACCCAAGTGTGTGTTGCTGTGCTGTGATATGCTACAGGTGCACCCATGTTTTCAGAGAGCATGAGAGAGGAGGGGCTGCAGCCTCCTTCCACCAACACAGGGTTTTTCACAGCTGCCACCCCCCCTTTATTCAATGCATCCCACCCCTGCGCTAAACGAGAAAGTGATTCTCCCCTGAGTCCAGACATGAAGTGAAATTCATCTCTCCTTCCTCTTTTGTAAAAGAAACAGGCAAGGAAAGGCTCCTTTAGGAGCGGACAGCTGCTGTGAGCTCTCCAGGGGACCCTTCTTGCAAAACGCAGTCACCAGCTGCTGGGGCTCAAGGGCACAAGGAGGTGAGAAGGGCCTTTGTGCTCACGTGTTTCCAGGCCCAGTTATCATACAGATGTGTGTAACACTGCACTGTGGCTCACAGTGGTAAAGTACAACCTGGTGATGGGAAGGGAAGAAATTCCTCTATGAGATAACTGGGAAGTAAAACCTTGGACTGTCAGGTGCAGCCCAGTTCAAGGTACAATACTGGTGTTAAGCTTTGCTCTATTAAGTGCTTGATAAAATAGTGGGTTGATAGATACCAAGATGGTATCTAAAATCATATTTAAGATTGTGTGGAGTTTTTTTCCAAAACAGGGCTCTTCATCAGTATGTGCACATGTAGCAGTGTGTCAGGGGAACACCTAGGGCTTTCTAGATAAACACATCACTCCTCTCCACGTGGGAGGAGCAGCCACAGAACTGCATCACACCGAGCCCTGCTGGGTGCTCCTCCATCTGCAACCTACTTGGTATGCAAAGACACCTTTTCTGCAGTGAAAAGGCTTTGATTCACCCAGGTCGAGATTGCAAAAGTGCCAAGAGTCTATACAGCAGATACCCTTCTGCTCGGTTTGATCATCTGCTACATGTGTGATCCTAGCAGAGATAATTGGGAAAGGTGTGTTTATTGCTTTGCACTTAGCAGATAGGGATATGCCTCACAGTTGCACAAACATGCCCTTGGCTAAAGTCTGTTGCTACGCAATAGTTTAAGATAAGGAATAGATACAAATTCTCAAATGTTCAAATTTTAGGGCTTTAGGTACTCATAGGAGAGAGGCATAGCAACATCTTGCCTTTGTCCACAGCCCCCAAAAGGAATGTTCATCTTTATTAGCCTGGGAACAGCATTAAATTGTAAGGATCTGCTTTGTGTTCCCCCTCCTGCAGCCAGCTGTAGTGCACAGCAGAATCAGATGAGTAACCAGCCGTACTTCTCATCTGAGGTGACAAGGTACAGAGAAAGGACAACTCCTTCTCCCTGTGCCTTTCTTTATGGCAGACTTCTGCACATGCAGATCATAGAATCACAGAATAGTTTGGGTTGATAGGGACCTTTAAAAGTCTTCTAGTCCAACCCCTCCTGCAGGGAGCAGGGACATCTTCAACTGGATCAGGTTGATCAAAGGCCCTTCAGCCTGACCTTGAATGTTTCCAGGGATGGGGCATCCACCACCTCTCTGGGCAACCCATTCAGCATTTTACCACCCTATTGTAAATAACCTTCTTCCTTTTATCTAATCTAAACCTACCCCTCTTTCAGTTTAAAGCCATTCCCTTTGTCCTATTACTCCGTGCCCTTGTAAGAAGTGCCTCTCCAGCTCTCTTGTACCCTGGAAGGTGCTGAAGGTCTCCCTGGAGCCTTCTCTTCTCCAGGCTGAACAACTTCAACTCTCACAGCCTGGATTCATAGGAGAGGTTCTCCAGCCCTCTGAGCATCTTTGTGGCCCTTCTCTGGACTTGTTCCAATGGTTCAGCATCTTTCTTGTGTTGGGGGTTCCAGACACTCCAAGCGGGCTCTCTGGTGAGAGAGCAGAGGGGCAGAATCACCTCTCTTGCCCTGTTGCCCACACTGATTTTGATGCAGCCCAAGACACAATTGGCTTTCTGGACTACCAGTGCACATTGCCAGGTCATGCCCAGCCTTTCATCCATCAAATAGTGGGGAGGAACCACAGCCTTTTACTTCTCTGTCTCTCTGCTTCTGTGCATGCTGTCCATGTGGCCCTTGCAACTAGAGGTCACCTCGGTAGCGTGTCTGTCACCCACGTTCCTTGTTCACTTCATAAGCAAAGGGGAACTCGCCCAAGGCGGGTCTCTGCTGCTCACATCTCATGGATTGTGTCACAGACTTGGGCTGATTGCATCTGAGATTGAACCTGCTTCTGCATTCTCCACCTGCCCATAGTCACCTGGTTTCTCCTTGTGCCCCCTGAACAGTTGTCTCTGCTTTATGGCCTGCTGTTGGTGGATCCAAGCAGTGCTGTGGGGTAGGAAGTAAGCCCCATCCCTGCCTTTCAGCAGAAGCCTCATGGAAAGCCTTCTTGTGTTCTGCTCTGCCTGTGCCTCCAGTGCATGTGAGGGAAAAGCAAGTAGCTGCAGGAGCTTGGCAGCAGCAGTGGGCATGAGCTGAACTGACACACAGGGTGCAAATAGAGTCATAAAGTAAATGTGGCAGTGTGATGCATATTAAAGCAATTTGCAGGGTAATGTTTCCCTGGCTATATTCTTAGTAACAGAGAGAAGTGATCTTCCCACCTTCGCTATAGGCACGTTCCAACGCCCAGCAGAGGCTGTCAGAAGCTGGATGCAGGGCTGGCTGCAGAAGTCTTCAAAGCCTGGGTTTGCACGGGCCCCATCCCTCATGGCCAGCCTGTGTGCTGCAGCTCTGCACTGTGCAAGGCCACGTGCCATAAACCCACAAGTGGGCACATGCCCTCTCCTGTTCCTGGCTCTCAGCTGCATACATAAAAACATGCCCAAGAAAGGACTGTGTTCCCTCAGGAATAAGGAAGGGCCAGCCTGGCTAAACTGAGACAAGAAAATTTTACATCCATGTAGTTACTAACTCTTTATTTGGAAAAAGAGCTGTTTGTCTGCTGCTTCTTGGACCTTTGGCTTAATATTAAAATGACCTTCGCACAAACCTTCTCCAGCTCCTTCCCAGAGGAGAAGACAAGTTACCATTTCCTTTCCATAGGCTCTTGCTTCAGAGCAGAGGTTTAAAAGCTGGGCTGCAGATGCCCTCTCCAGTGAGGCCACAAATGAAGCAGCTGCACTTCAGCTCAGGAGATGTTAACCCCTCAGCCTGCAGGGTGGGTCACTAAAATGCCAGCTGGCAAGAGGTCTAGTGAGCTTCCCCAGAATATGTCCTAAAACAGGTGAAAGGTCTTCCTCTCACCTGCTCTTTCCAGGTCTGAGACCTCTGAAACTCTGGCTTTTTCATCTTCTCTCTCCCTCTGTGCTAGCAGAGAAGGTGTGTATTGCAGGGGGGGTGGGCATGCCAGCTAGAAAGAAGGAAAAGGAGGTCTTTTCTTTTGGTATATCCACATGGTTCCTCCAAAACCTGTTGCCAAACACCAGCACCATAATTTTCTGCCTGTGGCCTTGCTTGGAGAGCTTCCCTTTCACAGAATCACAGCATGGTAGAGGTTTGAATGTATGTTTGCAAACCACCTAGTCCTACCCCCTTCTCCAGCCAGAGCAGGTTGCTGATCTGGAGTGGTTTTGTCTGTTTCCAAGGGTGTACAGCCCACACCCAATGGGGAACCCATTCCTGTGCTTGACCACCCTCACTGAAAGAAGCTTCATTTCATTTCTAAATGGAATTTCTGGTATTTCACAGCCATCACCAACACACCCTTGTGTGAGCTGGGCCACGAGTTCCTGCCTTCACATATCTGCTCAAAGAAGGATCGCCCTCCTTTTTGTGCTCTTTCTGGGATGCTACATTTGTTCCCTTGTCAACCACCTACCCTCGTCTCTCCCAAGCCAAAGGAAATGGCAAAATTTCCTCTTGGTTTCCAATAGATTTAAAAGTCTGCTTATGTGGTTCTTACGGGCATGTGAAGTTGCATGTGCAGAACATAATTTAAAACACAAGTTCATCTACTTACTTTGTGCTTTACAGTCTCTGGCGGGGTGTTCTGGACCACCTCCACACTTTGCTGCCAGTGTGAACAAAGGCATCTTGAAATCCTGCCCTACCTTTCCTGCAAGTAGCTTGTTAACCTGCTAAGAATACTATTATTATATAGCCTCTAAAGCCCAAGAACACCAGTGCCTGGGTTGCTGTTAACAAACATGGCCAGAGCTTTCCTGCATATTCTCCTGGCGGGGGAGGGTTGATCATGGAAGTTACTTTTGTTATATCCAATTCCACTAAATATATTGCCAATTTTCCTGTCTCTACATCAAACGTTACATGTTAGGGAGCCTCGAATAACAGCTGCTGCCACTCATGTTAACTGAGAGGAGCACAAGACACTGAAGTGTCTAGTTTCTCATCACTTACGGGATGGATAAAAGTATCTGTTGTACTGACTAGTCCATCAAATATGAATGATGCAGATAGAGTGGCTGTTTACACACAGCGATCTATTTTAGTTAAATTGAAAACACACACAGGGGAGTGTTTCAGCTTTGAGGATAGAAAACACTGGAAACGTCAGGGGGTTTTTTTGTTTCGTCTTTTCTGTTTGCTGGTAACAATTAACTCTTAGGAGTGCCCAGTCCGTGGCTAAGAGAGGATGAGCTCTGCTCTTCTAGGACAAAGATACAAATGTTGTTAGTTATCCAACCAAATCTCACAAAATTGAGGACAAGGTGCTTGCCTTCTTTTGCCATTCTAATTTTACCAGAATACTCAACTCTTTTGTACAGCATTAACATAAGAATTTACAAAGCCAGTCCCTCTGGAGGATGACAGCAATTGTTTTGCTTAATGTTTAATGGCTTCCTCTCCCTCTGGACTCTGTGCCAGGGCATATTGTAATGAACAAGCTCTGGAAGAATATTATAGCCTCACTTGATCTATTAGGACACTTTACATAGAAATTTATTTTGCACTACCATGAATTACATAAACACACAAATTAAAGATACATACGCAGTAACTGCTTGCAGAGAGCATTGTCTGCAGCCAACTCATTAGGAGAATGAATTACTCTGTAGAAAATCACTTAACCTTTGTGGATTTCCTGGTACTGTGTTTATTAATGCCCTTGCTTTATTTTGAAATAATATCTCTGTGTTATCTGAAAACGTGCTTCAGATTTGAAAATTAATTAATGTACAGCATGGAAGTTTCCTATAAACATACTAATTATACTAAAAACAAAAAGCGAGGTCTCATTCTGCACTCCTGTGTCCGTGCACAGAAGAGTATGGATGTATCACCCTGTTCAAAGACTTTTGAAAGCAGAACTGGGCAATACAAGGCTAAACTCCTTCAGAGGGGGAAAAGGAAAATAATAAAAGGCTTTAATTTCCATGGGCAAATGTTAATTGCAAGCGGAAGGCTTCTCTGAATAGCCTTTATCAGAATTTGTCCACTGGGCTCAGTGGCTAATGTTCTGCTGTGGAAAATATTTCTCCAACAGCAAATGGAGATGAAGGAAAATACCAGACTAACTTTTTGGCAAAAGGTCTGCCTCAGTTAGAAAAAACAATGCTCAACGTGCACATGTTTCTGTCAGGAAGGCTGCAAGCAGGAACATGGCAGCTCTAGTAATTTCGCAAGTAGTGAAAACAGGATGTCTCAGGAATAGCAGGCTGGGTACAGAGCAACCCACACAGAAGTGCCTGGCCACAGGAAGCTGTGTGTGCACAGAGACCTGCACCCGTAGATATTTTCAGTGTCAAAGCTTTGCTGAGGCTTTACGTAGTATCTTTGTGATAAAAGAAGCAAACTATTAGTCACTGAAAATTTCAAGTGACCTCTGTAACCTGACTGCTGACTCATTCTCTGGCCTGTCTTGTACAGTGGTAGAGCTCCCAGGTAACTGAGGAGAAGCTGTTGCAGATGCCTATCAGGGTGACTCACTTGCCATCATGTTTCTGACTGCATGGACATATGGGACTACGGAATGAAGGCAATGGAAAAATTTGGTTCAGTAGGTTTGAAGTCTGTAGCCTTATTTCAGGGATGTACTATGGAAATGAAAGCAGGTGGTGATGCTGATGTGTATTGGAGCAGATCTGTTAGTCCTTAAATCTTGCTGTGGTTTGGGGTTTGATCCTGCTTCTGTGGCACAAAGCTGCTTCTACCTTTTCTGTGAGAATACCTGTCATTGTGTGCATGCTGCATCATCCTTGTATCTTATACAGCTCTAATTATAACCCTGCAGGCTGAGTCAGTAGAGAACAAAGATTTCTCACTTCCACTGAGAGCTTCCAGGTGATATTAATACAAATAAAATAAAACTTTGGCCTTGAGGGGAAAGCTCCAGCACAAGGCTACTTGGAATAATTACACCTATCATACAAGCCATGGCATCCTGAAATGAGCTGGCAAGCAATATTAACCTGACTGAAACCCCAGCCTCCTTACAGGTTGGAAGCCCTGGAAGTGACTGCAAAGGCAACGAGGCGGGCTGGAAGTTGGTCCTGAAGACACGAATGCTCCAGCTGGCAGCGCATCTGAGTCTTGCAGTTAGTGAACTGTGGAGTAAGAAATAAGTAAAAAAGAAATGTTTCCTGCTGGAAGGTTGCAGGGGGAGGAATCAATGTGGTGGAGAGAGGAAGATCCGAACTCCTGCAGCCTCTGTGCTCTGGTGTTTCACATCCACCTTAGGAAAGGAAGCAGCTTGTAAGCAATTGCTAATGCCAGATAGATTATGGATCAACAGACTTCAGTCTCCCAGGAATTACATGAACAGTCTTATTTATTGCTGGAGGTTACAAGAGGTTAACCCTGCGTATTGGGGCTGGAAGATTTCTCAAGAGCAATACAAAGCATTTCACACAAGGGCTGAACAACTGACGTGTCGAGTCTGTAAAAGGTCCTGATCTAAAGACAGTAATTTGCAACGACAAGTGGAGCAAGGTTACGTATTTCTGGTGGAGACTTACAAGAAGAACATCCCTTGTAACTATTTAGATTTTTCTACCATAGGAGCAAAGGGAGAAGAAGGTGATAAGAAAGTCGATTAGGGGTATGTTGTCCTTTTCTGTAAGAAAAGCCAGTGAATTTTAGAACAGTTCTTCCTAGTGAAACCAAAACTGCTCTGATCTTGAAAGCAACTTCATAGTCCTGGAGCTAGAGAACAATGATTTGTAAGTTGAAACAAAACATAACTTTGTTTCAGTTATATTTTAACTGACATCACTGATAATCTTATCAGCCTGATCTGGTTACAAATGAATGTTTTCTGACTATAACAGTGAAATTCAACTCTCGAACAAAAATGCTTGCTGGATATCGAGCATTTCTTTATACATTAGGTTTTGCATAATGAAGTTACAGGACCCACTGAATGAGGATGAACATTTCTGTTTTTGTAGTAGGTTGGTAACATGTTTCTCTCATGTGGGACGACTGGAAGCACAGCTCTCAGCAGTTTGGTTTTCCTGGCACAGTTATTAGCATGCGTGAAAATGTGCATACATGGGTTTGAGAAAATGGACAGACTGTCAAATCCATTGATCAGAGAGATGAAAGTCAAAGACACTTTTCAATGCAGTAAGACAGACAGCTCTTAGTCTCTAAGTCAGTAGTGAATGGTGAGCCCTATATGATAAATCCTCTAACTGTTCTATTGCAAATTATGCATGCTCCTCGTTTTTGCAGATGTTTGGGGGTTTCCTTTTTTTCCTTAAAGCTCTTCAACATGCACACATTCCCATCTTCCACCTCACTCTCCCAAATGCAATCAGCTCTGTGCGTGATTGACCTAAGTGATCACCATGGTTTCCAATTCAATTCAGGTCCCCAAAGACGTCTTTTAATTAAGAAGCTCTAATAGAATCTCAGAGAAAAGTTCTAAGTCCCCAGTCTTCAGGCTGTGAGCTACAGATCCCAGGGGTGTCTGTGGCCAACTAGTACGAGACCCTGAACATGTCCTTTGTGGAAAGGTCATATCCTATGCAGAAATTTGTGTTAGTGAATCTTTACAGATGCAGACATCCCATGGAAAATTCCTGGGGAGCACACAAAGCTGAAAATCTCTATAGTAGGCTGCTGCTGAGCAGTGGGTAGTGACCAAGAGAGAGGTGAGATGGAAGCAGGTGTGCACAGAAATGACTGTATATGAAATCTCAACTGCAGGCTGTGTGAGGTGCTCATCCTGTGTGATGTTCCCAGCCTGTGTGAGGTTCCCAGTCCGTGTGAGGTGCTCGTCCTGTGTGAGGTTCCCAGCCTGTGTGAGGTGCTCAGCCTCACTCCCGGCGCCACAGCACAGGGGAGCTGCCGGTGCTGCACCCACAGAACGTGGCTGTGTTTGCTGCATGTAAAAGTGCACTTGTTTTGGTAGCAGGACTCAGACTATTTAAGAACCAATTTCTACCCAGAAAAAAAACCCAGCTGCAGACTTTAATCACCATCAGTGGCATTGCAGAGGTGTGGTTTCCAAAACTGCTTGGGACTGGCCTCTGTTTATTTCGGTGGGGACAATCCCATCTTGTGTGTGCGCAGGTGTGCAGGGCAGCACATGCTGATGTTTACTCAGCACTTGGTGCTAATCTCCAGGAAACAACCTGTGCTTGCTGGACTGGGGATGCAATGTTTGGTAGTGTTTTGCAGAAGCACTTGAGAATGCTTTCACACCAGGAACTTCAGCATTAAATACATAGGAGAACAAAAAGTGGAACTGGAAGACACTTCTAAACTCTTGCAAGCATGGTATTTGCTGAAAAGTAAAGTTCCAGAAAACCGAAGCCACATATAAAACTTGAGATAACTTTGATGAATAGTTCTTGGCTGGAAGACAAAAAGAAAAACTTAAATGTTCTGTGTCGATTGTTTCAGGATTAAACATCTTGAAGTTTTGTTTCAAAATGCTCTCCCTTCTGGCAATTCTCTCAAAACTTCTGGTCGTATAAATCTGAATTACTGGAGATACTGCTTGAGGAGTCTTGTCAGAACAATATTTTGTTTAATTGGAAGCTTTTTAAAGCTCTTTATTTAGTTGAAAATCTCTGAAGTTTTTCTTCGGAATGTAGCTTGAAATAATTTTTAATTTTTTTCAGCTTATTACTTCTCTGTTAGCCAGCTGAACAGAAAGCACTTTGCAAGTACCCAAGAGGGGATGATGGGAGAACAGAGAAAAGAAAAAAAAGATAAAAGCTTTGGCTGTGATAACTCATCCCCCTGGTGCAGCAGCGCTTCAAGGCCAGAGTGAACCAATTGTCCAGAGGAACCTGGTGTGTCCAAGGTACATTTCTGCACCTTGTAATTGCACCAACCTGTGCCTGATGTGGGCCACTCTGATGATTTATAGAAGTCATTTATAGTGCATTAATATAACAAGTGAGTGGAAACTTCCATTAACTCCTCCTCCACAGAAGAGACCTTGAAAGAAGAAGGGGTTTGAAGGAGGGCTGTGCCATGCTGTGACTCGGGTATGGTAGTCAGGGGTGGGAGGCAGCCTGCAGAAAGGAACAGAGACTGAGTCACAGTGAGGTAACCTGCTCTGCACAGAAAAACACCCCTCTCTTGGCTCCACTCCTGGCAGAGTTGGTCTTTCATCTGGTGAAAAATGGGAATGAAATCCCTCCCTTGCTACCCTTCGGAAAACACTTCAGTATCCTCAAAGGAGATATAAGAGCAGCATCATTATGAGTGGGAAATGAATTGCTCTCTTGCTGGATTTAGCAGCTTCCTGTTTTGGAAACCCGAGATACCATCTCAAATTTCTATTTGTTGTCAGCCTGGAAGAAGAGACTCAGAGGCTGCAAAGCCTCTGGTGAGGCAGCGCTTCATTTGCTAATTGTCTCTGCCAGACAACGCCATTTACACTGAACACAAAATCACCTCTCTAACCTCCACTGACCAGAAAATCGCTATATCCTGGAACTCCCATCCTGCTGAAACAGTACCCGGCACTGCAAACCTGGGCTGCGTGTGTCAGCCCCTCTCACTGGACAACAAAATACAGGGATAATTATTGCTGATTCATTCACAAGCATCCCGGTTTCCAGACATAATTACAATATCATAAACAACTGCATTATAAAAAAAGATGTTTGACTTGTTATGCATAATGTGATGAAGCTTTTGCTTTGAGGACCGTGCTGTTTGAGAGGCTTTAGTTTTTATTCTGCCCTAAGCATGCTGTGGAGGGGTCTGGGTCCTGTGCTCTCCGGCTGGACAGGGGTCTCTGGTGCAGGGGAGATGCAGAACTGAGGTTCAGAGAGGTCTTTGCAGTCAGGGGGCTGCTGAGAGATTGCTTGACATCTGCTCTTACTCTCAGACTGAGGTTTTTGCATGTTTCTGTCAGAAAAGCTGCTGAAGCTGGGCTTTGCCTCTGTGAGAGCTCCTCAGTAAGGAAAATGTCTCCTGTTTTATTTAGTTTTTATTGCTCTTTTGCTTTTTTAGGCCATGCTACAATGCTTGCCATTTTTGCTGCATAAAATTCAGATGCTCTGCCTACCTTCTTCTCCTCCTCCATTAGCCAGATGATCACAGCAGCTACATCAGGTCTAAATGGGATCCGACCTGATAGTTGCAGCTGTGACACTGAGGGCAATGACCTGCAAGGATTTTTTCCTCTGTTGTTTAACACTTGCTTAAGTTGGAGCACTGAGAAAGCCTTTGAATCTTGCCCTTCAGCTGGTGGATCTGCAGGGATGGTTTGGCTGTGAGATGTCACTCTTTGTTTTGGAGACAACACAGCAGAGGAAACTGGCTTGACAGCCACAGATCACTTAAATGCTCTCGCGGCTGCTAATGGCAACGGAATAAGCCGGTGTTGCCCAGGTCTATTTTCTCTAACACCAGTCTTTAAAGAGCAGGAGGTTATTTTTCCTTTGTTCCAAAGACTGGTTCAGGCATGTCTGACCAGGATGTGACATTTCCTGAGGGATGTGGTTAAAGATAAAGTAAACGCTGGTGCTTTGGTGACTCCACAAAAATCTCATCGTCAGAGACTGTCATGGAAGAGAGCATCTGGGAAGCAGTGTTCCTTCTCATCTCTTCCCTAGGGAAGTTTATGGGACTGCTAAATATCAGGAACTGCAGAATAGCTGGACCTCACATGAAGCAGGAATATATTAAATGTATCTGAACATTCTGGTGCAGAAAGAATTGGAGGTATGAATCAATTATTAAAAATAATATAAAATATATAATAAATTATTAAAATTTATTAAATTATTCTTAATGACCTTTCAAGAGTGTCGTGTCAAAATTATCACTGAAATGCAACTTGGTGCTCTGCAAGGGAAGAAGTGATTTTGTATTAAAAAGGTGGAGCTCCCAAACCACCTGGAGCTCCTTCCAGCAAAAATGAGGGGCAAAAAGGCTTATTTTCTTCCCATTCAACCAGAAAGGGAATATTAAACATCTGTGTGATGCAGAGAGGGTACCAGGCATTAGGTACCAGCAAAGATGAGCAGCCTCCCTCAGAGGGGACTGAACAATGAAATTCTCCAGTTTTAGCTGGGGTTCAGTTGCATGCCTCCAGTTGGGCTCCTGCTTGGAGGGGCCATGGAAGCCTTCTCCCTCCCTCCCTCCCCCACACCAGTGTTTTGCTTCCTCTCTGTATCAAGAGAAAGAGAAGGAAAAAGTCAGAGCCAGTATTTTATTCACTTCAATTTCCAATTTTTAAGACTCTAAGAACAGCTGAAGGACTTAATTCTGTTATTGCCACAGAGGAACCTCGTTCTGCTTGAGTTATGCTGAATACACTCATAAACCAAAGCAGCCACAGTTATGAAGAAATGTTCTTCAAAAACCTCATCCTTAATCTGAGTATGAAACTAAGGGACGGACATTTTAAGCAGGCCCTCTTGAAGCTTGCCCAAAAGATTAATGTGTAAATGCAAAGAATGCTCTGGAAACTCTTGAATGGAGACATTTTATTTCCAAATAACCACAGGAGTAACTGTTTGTAGCAAAAAGATGATTAGTGGCATTGTGGCCAAAATAAGGTGAGTCCCTAAACTTGAGAGCATAGTGTTTGCATATTACCTCGATGTTAGGAGTTTCTCACACTACCTTTGTTTATTTTCACTGGAAGAAGCACAAGAAAAGCATGATGCTCCCTTAAATCTCCACAAATCCAAACATCTGAAGCTACATGGCTCCGTTTTCCTGGCTCTATTCCTCTCTGGAGGCACGCCGCTTGCATGCTCGCTCTCGTTTTTCCCATGAACTACAGGGTGTAGGCCAAAATACCCTTTGCAACTGGTAACTCCTAGGCACACTGGCTTCCAGTTAATATAACAACTGGACATTTCATAATGCTTGAAGCATCCGTGGCATGAATATATTAAAAGTCCTGAAATTAGCAGGAAATATAAGGAGCACTTTTTGTTTTCCACAGGGTCAATTTTATTAATTCAGTGGAAACATCTTACAATGACAAAAAAAGTTAAGTTACATGGAAAACTGATTCTGACGCCTGTGACAACAGTATGAGAGTGGCATGTAGGACATGCTTGGATGTGCAAAAGCTGAGCACTTCTCTGTGCGCTGGCTCAGGGAGGTTCTTTACTTGTATCATCATGGGCTGCTATGCAACGGTGCAGCATTGCATGCCCATCAGTGGTTTAAGCCACTGACTGGCATGGGTTTCTGTGGGAAAACGAGCTGGATCTTTTAGTATCCAGTCACTTGGGAACCTGCCTTGGTTTGCTGGAGGTGAAGGCACAAGCCAGTTAATAGAAGCAAAGTTGGAGAAACCATGTTGGCAACTGCTTGGTCAGTGGTTACCTCCCCTCCTGCCAACATCACTGACTGCTGAATGATTCAGCTTTCTGTTTCTGGGAAAACAACCTTCTATCTGATCATGCACTGGTATCCTGCAGCACTGAACAACAACTCAGCAGTAAGGAAACAGTCCCTTGGAGCCAGGCTTAGGGAGCAGTCTGAGGGTCATTGAACCAGCACAAGTGACGGGGTGTTGGTGAATGAGACCCACTGGGCTGGTGGCAGCAGCCACGTTGCAGGTGGCAGGCACCAGGGCAGCGCTGATGCGCACCCAGATGGGCACCACAGCTGTCCCTCTGGGCACAAAGCAGCCCCCCTTAGCCAAATAAGGAGTGAGAGGTGTCTCAGCTCCACATGCCCCTTGCATAATTGTCAAATATGCTGTAATACAGTTGAGTCAGAGGGAATTACTGCTGCAGCATGGTTGCTTTGGGAAGCCTTTCTCTTGTAGGATGAACTGCAACTATCAAACCTCTGTTGGGTTGGCTGAAAAAAGATCATGGCAGTGATGTCTTTTCACTACAAAGGATTGTTTCCCACTCTGCTGTCAGTAAAAAGAAATACAAACTAAACTAGCCAAACTCATTCTTTACCAAGACTCTCTGAAAATGGAACATTTTTTGGACAAAATAACTGTAATTCACACTGCAGCAGCCAGTGCTGTGCCTACTTTGGTACCCAGCCAGTGAATTTTAAAGTAAACACCCTCCAGGACTGTTCTCCATTTGGATTTATTAGTCATTACCAAGAAAAGATAATTAGCACTTGTGAAGCATTGTGATAATCAGCAGCATGAACTGTTACCAATAGAAACAGACCGGGGTCCTTGCGTGGCGCGGGAGGCTGCAGCTCTGCTGTTCTCCCTGTACGGAACGAGTACACGGGTGGGCAGACCCTCAGCTGGGGAATGCTCGTAACCAACTGCTCCAGTGGAGCTAATGACACTTTACATGGGCTAAGGCAGGGAGGGGAGCTGTTCCCTGGCCTGCTGGGCTTCTCCTTCTGTTATCCTGGAGGCAGAGTCATTTTTGTTACAATATACAATCCTTCTTGTTGGTCAAAGGCAACGGCACATACCACTCCTTTACTGCACAACAGGAAAATAGAAGGTAATTATTTTTTCTTTTTGCATGCACTCTGCCAGAAAAATGGAAGAGAACCTTGTGTCGGAACAAGAGGAACGTGATACTTTAGGCAGTGATGTGGGCTTTTTATCTTCCTCATTCAAAACGAATGAATGAGAAAACTCAGACTCAAGTCAGTGCTAGAACTTGCAGAATTGGTTCCTCAAAGTTATTGTTCCCCAAACTTCCATTACTTATGATCTGTAATAATCATATGAGAGATGGGATGTAAATCTTGTGTTCTTAAATCTCAAACCCTGAGCATTAAGCATGCCGCTCCGTGCCATACGTATTACTGAGCTCAGAGAAGGAAGTCTATCAGATTTATCAACATTGCTGTCTGAATAAATACTACAATACATAGGCTTGTCTGAAGCAGTTTTCTTTGTTCTTCTGTATCTGCAAGTGTGAACAAAATCCATGCTAGGTGAGAGAGGTAGCATGTAAGTTTGGGAAGACTTCTGTTTTAGTGAGCACAATTAACCAACATAGCTGGAGGATTTACCCCTAAAGTACGTGTAAGTCTGCAACAACCACTCTCTTTCCTGCATTGTACAGAGCACTTCAAGCCAATACAATACCCCTCCAGCCAAGAGGTGCTTTGTATCCTCTGGGAAGCATGCAGGAAATCTCGGGATTGAGTCCAGTATGCATGCAAAGTACTTTGTCTGCAATTGCTGTAGGGGCTGTGGTGTGGTGTGCTGGTAGAGGGTACCACACCCCTCTGATTCCTGCTGATGATGGCCTTTACTCATGTACATCTTTCCTGCCACGTGTAGAGCAAAGGCTCTTAGGACTAACATTCCAGTGCCAGCAAGACTCATTAATGCACACAAGATGGGACCACCCTGGCAACGTCTGACTTGTTGATGCACTCTAAGTATTCAAGAATGTTTGCCCCTCTCCCAGGAAGATGAGTGCTGTGACAAGTCTGATTATCACCAGGATGAAGTTTGCCTGATAGCAACAAATGCGATGGGCTGGTGGCTGTTTACAAGCTACGTGTGCAGAAGCAAATGGGTCTGTGAGTGTTTGCTTTTCAGCTGCTGCTGGGAAACAGGCACCCTCCTGCCAGGTCACAGACCAGCTACGTTACAGACCTCTGGAAGCAGCTCCTTGGTCACAGAGGTGGATGTGTAGCCTGTGCTCAAATAGCTGCCCAGTACACAGAAGTTGCTATGGCAGTGCTTTGCAAATATACATTGCACAACGGAGCGGCGACGTGCGACCACACGGACTCTGGTTTTGTGTCTTACACAGAAGGGTCGCTCCCACCCTGGGAACTGTGCAGCAGAACAAACACCAGAATATAGTATCTATCTATACATATACTGCTTAAGTCTACTGTCAGATTGCATCTGACTGTGGAACTGGGTTTAAAACACCTGGGTAACAATTTACATATTATATCAACAACAGCATCTCTCCCCCTCCCCTTCTCTTTCCACCCTGCAGTGCAGAGCAAGCTGACTTCATAGCATCCTTCACAGCAAAACTTGTCTCGGCTGCATCATTTTGTCTTCATGAAACTCCTTTAATTCTGGTACTTTAACACCTACTCCTTCCTCTGCTGCTGGTGCTATTGCAAACAAGAAATGCGGCCGGGGAACACCGTCTCCTTGGAAACCTGCCTCTGGGGGAAAGAAGTCCATTTGGGTGCCTGTGTGGCACTGGAAAGCCAGGGAACTCATGGGCTGGGCACCTTTCACGGCCGGGCTGCTTTCACCTGGAGTGAAATCAGCCTAGATCAGATCTGGAATCCCTCAGTGAACAGATAAATAAGCTACGCTATTGCATCTGCATCATTTAATGGGAAAAAATAAAAATATTGGCCTGGGAGTGCACCAGGCTGCTGCGAGGAACCTGAGAGCAGTGTCCTTCCCTTGGTGCAGGCATGCTGAGGGAAGGCTAGGGGCAGGAGTTCTCTGATGGGGTGGGCTGGGAGCAGCACAAGGGCCCAGCTCTCCATTAGCCTGCAGATTTCCAAATAATTGTAAACAACGCTGACTTCAAGTCTGCTGCCAAAGCCTCAGGCTCTGTAAGAAATAACCCCATCTTATTTATTGCCTGAGGATATTATTATTTCCAGAGTGAACTAGTTATGGATCACAATACTGGGCAGAATCATAGTACAAAGTGTGCTTTAGTGCAAACTTACTTATGAAATAGTCACAAATCTTCTTTGGATGAAAACAGGCGCAAAGCCCCAGCCTTTTTTTTTTTTTTTTTT
>VZTH01005606.1:313198-482040 GCA_013397815.1 Aleadryas rufinucha
TTTTTTTTTTTTTTTTTTTTTTTGTAGAGAAGTGCAGCAAATTTCTGCATCATCTTTACCTTGGGACTGGTCTGGACAGGGCTGGGTCTTGTGTGACAGCATGGTCCAGCTCCACCTCACTGCCAAGGCCCCAGGGAGGTCTCACAGAGCTAAGGAGCAGCTCAGCAGGGGCTGTGCCAGCTGCGTCCCCTCCCTGGCCGT
Organism: Aleadryas rufinucha; assembly: GCA_013397815.1. Taxonomy (NCBI): domain Eukaryota; kingdom Metazoa; phylum Chordata; class Aves; order Passeriformes; genus Aleadryas; species Aleadryas rufinucha. Next base: position 313,400 of record VZTH01005606.1, read on the forward strand.
GCCAGCCGTGGGGAGGCTGTGTGGATTAGAAGCTCCTCACTATTACATCTGATACGAGATGCAAAATGATCCTGCTGAAGGCTCAACTCCGTACCTTTAATGTGAAATTTCTATGGACAATCCAAAGATTTAGTTTTAAGGAAGAAGCAATTCATATATACACATAGTGCCTTCAGCACACTTTCCCTTAAAAGACCGCTGACTTGTTTTGCTTCATGAAAAGATGGATACAAAAATGTTTTGTGCCAGGAATGGTAATGGAGTAGAGCACAGAGTTCAGTCACTATATACTGGTAAACACTATATTCCTCACTAAACTGATGCAATAGGTGATTAATAAGAATGAAGGAATGAAGCTCAGAGTTTATAATTAGCTACTTCATGTAAGGCCTTTCAATAAATACGTAAGTGGAAATACTTATGTGTTTTTAATACTAGTTCAAGTGTGAACTGATTTGGTCTTTGGTCTTTTCTGCTTTTGTGAATTATACTGCAATAGCAGCTTTATTTTTAAAAAAGTATTTTTAATTTAAATTGGTCTAGGCAAGTGCTACACTAAATATAGTGAGCATATACAGTATATAAAGGCAAGGCAGGAAAAAGGATTATCAAAATAGCTGAAATAATTTTGTAAACAGCATATATTGCATGTCTATTTGGTGCAATTGTCATTCTTGTCCCATCAGATCTGTGGGGAGACAGCCACATGCTTAAACACAACTTGGTCAAATTGGTGAATTTACTCCTATTTAGAGCAGGTCTGGGCTATAATTCAGGGCTTGGGGGTTTTATCTTTAATGAACACTGAAAGGTGCAAGTGCTTTGAACAGCTGTACCCTAGCATGATCTTTCTACAGTCACCTTGAACCAACACTTCGAAATAAGCCTTGCTATTAACTTGAACAGGAGGTTAGCCAGGCACCTGTGAAGAAAAAGGCATTCTCTGTTTCTGCCTGTTGCAAATTCTTCTACAGCTCAGCTTGTCTAAGCTAAGCCTGTAGCCCTGAGCCCCATCCTGGAATTACTTAGCCCAGTTCCAGGTTACAATGGCACTTTTCTGCTGGGCTTTTTCTTTGTTTATTTGCTTGGTTTTGGTGTCTGTCCACGCAATGAAAGTGCTTAGCTGCAGGGAAAAGCTTCAGAGCTCCCTGGGTATGACGGTGAATGGAATGACAGGACTGCTGGATTCAAGGTCCAGCGCAGTAAGGAAGCATTCGATGGCTGCTTCGTTTTTCCCCTGAGCTTGCAAGACCTCTCCAAGGCTGTTCCAGGCAATGTGACTGGTGGTCTGGGTCCGGACGGCATCTCTGAGGACTTTCTGGGCCAGCTCCCTCCGCCCGAGTCTGCTCAACACCAGGCCCTGTCAATAAACAAGTGATGTGGAGTTAACAACAGTGCAAAAGAGAGGAAAAAACGGAGCACCCCGAGCTCCCACCAAGCTGCCCTGTGAGTGCAGGCACAGGAGTCCTAGAGAGGGAGTATCTCCACCTATTTCTGAAGAATGAAAATGATCAGTTGTTAAGTGCTGCGTTTTTTGATAGGGATGCGCAACTTAAAAAATAATTGTGAAAATATTTGTTTTTAAGCAGATACTGATTCAGCTCTGCAAGTGCTCCTGGGAGAGCATAGACTGGTGCTATACAAGAAGGGTTACAGGCCCTTTAAGCATCCCTCTCTCCTTGCCCAGAAAATATACACAGGTTTGACTACAGCCAATATCTGAATTCATTCTTGCACATCTGCAGCATCCAGCTGAGCCTGAGGTAAAGTCTCTCATCTCCTATGTCCTGACCACACTGAGAGATCGTCTTCTCAACAAACAGGGGACAGAGGGATGTGGTCTCCTTCCAGCCTTCTAGAGGCATGCTGCATGTAACAGCATGGGATGTAGCAGCTCTGTCCTCCTGCACTTCAATGTAGATACTAAAGCAGTGTGGGGGAGGAGAAGGATGGAGGAACCTTGTTTAAAAAGCTGTCCTTAGGGTAAGAAAAGACACAAGTGGGTGTAACCATCTGGAAGGAACAGGAGGGGGAGGATGAAAGAAGTGTTAGGAAGAACATGTTTTCCTATAGGGCTCTCATGGATGTTTCTGAACCCACAAAGCACCTAATGAGCTAGGCTCCCTGTTAATTACACAGCAGTCAACCACACCGAGCCCAGATGGTCATATGGGCTTTGCAGGCCACAACACATCCGTGGCACTTCTCTGCTTCCCCCTGGAGCTGCACACAACCAGAATGAACCTTTCACCAGCTTCATCCAGCTGTGGCCTCTGGAAGAAGCAACCAACACTGCCATGTCACCTGCCAAGCTCTGCACGGCCTCTGCCCGCACTCACCCATGGAAATGCTGGCAAGTGAGATGACTGCCTGACTTCATGCTTTTCCTGGGATAATGTAGTAGGTGGATGCATATATATATCAGGAAAAGCATTAGCTTAATCTTTAATGTGTCTAATTGCCTTTAGTGCATATGAAAAGATGTAAGAAACCTGAAATCTCTCACAACTAGAACCCAAGTAAATTTCTGATGCAAGAATGGTGCTGCTTTTGGAAATAGTGAAGATTTTTCCTGTTTTGTTTTGTTTGCCTTTACAAAAGTACCATTAAACAGGGTGCATCAGCATCCTCAAGGCCAGTGATAGTACTAATACCTACAGAAACACGTTAATTTGCCTGAGAGAAAAATTAAGAAACACCCATTTAAACAAATATTGGAGGTTCTATGAAAAGCTTCACTGCCTCTTCCTTGCCAATAACCTTGACCTGAATAATCAACTCAGTATCAAATCAGATCATTTAGAGATGCAATGGGGGTGTTTTTTCTTTAGGTTTCTCTCTATGTAGGAAAATGACAAGGCAGCAGGGTCTAACATCACAATCCCCTTGGGAGCAGGCAGACGTGGCACAGAGGTACCCTGGTGGGAGAGGCTGGCTCCCCTGAAGGTAGGTGCCTGGAGATGACTGCAGGCACGTAATGACAGACTGGAAGGAATTTGTGCAATTATAATTTGAGTCACCCGCTTGACAGGGATAATGAGGCATAGAAAGGGCAAGTAGTGTGGCCATAGCAAATCTGCTGCTGAGCCAAGAATAGACAGGAGCTATCTCAGCTCAAGTTTGTCCTCAACCACAAACCCACTCTTCCCAAAATCTCTTCCTGTTGCGCTGACTGAGCAGAGCCGATTGTGCTCTCTGGTGGCCGGGGACCCAGCGCTGTCCTCACCCTGACACATCGAGCTTCTCAGTGCTCTCAGAGGGCTGCTGGCCCCGGAGGCACAGGGGCCAGTGAGCCCGTGCAGCTGCTGCCTGTCATCCCTCTCCAACGAGGAAGGGAATTCCCTGCCCGGCTGACATCTCGCGCCTCTCAACAATGCTGCAGTGAAATCCACCTCATCGTAAACTGCTCGTGCAGCACAGCTCCCTCGCATGCCCCAGCACCCTTGCTGGTCAAGAAGCAGAGCCTGGTGTGGCTTCCCTGCCGGGGCTCTCCAGTATTTGCTGTGCCTGTGCTCGAGGCCCTGCGAGGAGCGCTGTGTTCTGCACACCCAGCTGCTGCGCCCACCGGGGCCAGATGCCCACCAGAAGTGCAGCTTGCATGAAAATTTGCTCTTTGGTATTCAGTGCTTTCCACCTAGCCAGTTGAGCTAAGAAAACATCTGTGAACCCTCAGAGAGAGCTATTCCAGGCTCCCCAAAGCCAGAGGAAGGCCTCCTGTTGATGCTGCAATACACTGCACAAGTCAAAAACTGCTATTTCTTTGGAAGAAACATTTGCTGAAGGAATTTGAGATTTTCACCTCCTCCTTGTTTATATACACAACCATTGGTATCAAATGCTGTCCAGGTCTGTGGTCCTTCCCAGGAGTGCCACCATCCTACTTCCCCCTTCTGATGAGGAGCAGCCCCATGCCCTCTTCCTGCACACAAGCCTGGACTTCCATGCAGTGTGGGCACACAACCCTGGGCTCCAGGCCTCAGCCCAGGTGGAGGCTGGGGTTTGGCCAAGCGAGGTCTGCCAATGCTCCCCAGCCCCAGCACAGAGACCTACTCCTTTGCCCAGAGTGGGCTGTGACAGATGGTGTCAGCCTTTTAGCGAGGCTTAACTGAAGCGGCACAAATATGCTGCTGATGTTTAAAGGACAGGTTGAACATCATTAATTCTGTGTGCAAGAGAGTTTCTTGCTTTGTGTTTCCTCTCTCCCCTCCTCCCCACACCATTCCTTGCAAACCACAAGCATTTTGAGAGCTGGAGGCTGCACAAACCCCAAGCCTCAGGAAGACGCAGCATTGAGCACTTGAGTTTTTGTTTCCCTGAGGTATCTGCACTTGAGAGCTTCTCCTTGCTACTGAATTTCTCATTTCCCCATGGAGTCTGGCTTGCTATAAACAATGCCTGCATGTTGTTGCTATGTAGGTCCAGTTGGAATCTGCCTACAGTGCAAAAGAAAAAAATTATATATAAATTCAGAAAGCCACCCACTGACAGGCAATTTGCATTTTTATCTGGAAGATTTTTTTTAAAAAAGATTTTTCTAATGAAAGTTCAGCTCCTGAGTTTCTATGGAAACTCATCTGCTTGGTGTGCATGCATAATTTCATAAAGTCAGATCTCAGGAAGATGAGCAATTAGTATAAATACAAGCAGGAATGTGATTAAGGGTTTCATCCTCTTATTCCTGAAGATGGAGGGTGGGACTGGGTTTTGTTGTCTGTCCTCGGTTTCCATTTGTGTTTTTGCCAAACCAATGCAGAAACTGGTGTACAAGGCAGCCTGACTCCTCTGCCACCTCCTGGCTAGCACTGGCACTTCTGGTTCTGCCCAGTGATTTTCCTCCCAAAGATGACAAGTACCTCTAAGTACGGCCTTCTCCGTCAGTGGTGTTGGTACTGAGTCAGACCCTAAGGAGCAATGAGGACAGGCTTATTTTTAAACTCAAGCAAATTATAAATAGTAAAAAAATCCCAAACCAACTCAAAAGGTGAGTGGGAATCGTTTTTCCTTCAAACTCCTGTGGGCAGCACATCCCTAGGGCTCCCTGCCCCAGGCCCATGTCAGCCACACACAGGGCATTTTGTGTCCCTCTTGCACCAGTGCAGCTGCACCGAGCTGGGATGTGAACTCACTCACTCACTGACTCACACACTCACTCACTCGAGGAGGTCTGAGGGTAACCTCCACAAATTAATTTCTTCTTAAGGTCTGAGGATGTACCTCGGGCCTTGTAAGCAGAGGCAGAGTGGTGAGGGCAGAGTACAAGCCAGACTGCAAAGACGGTGCTGAAAGCTCTGGCAGAAGCTCATCTGAGGTGAAGGGCTGCGGCACGGCGAGACTGGGACACTCTAGCGGGGTATGAAGGCTGAGAGGGGACAGCGAATCTGCTCTGCTGATTTAGTGTGCCTTATGCTGACAGCTGGACTCCTGAATTGATGGTTTTTAATTTCAGGGAACAGAGGGTGCCTATGGGAAGCTTTTTCAAAGGTATTTTTGTCCTCGTCTGCATGCAAAACAAACAAAACCTAAACCACTTCTATGGTGACACCGGACTGGACTCCCTCGCCTTCAGTGATGTGATACTTAGTAACTGATACTTGAGTGAGGCTATTTTTGTTTTAGAATAAGAGAGCCATATTTCAATTTAAGTTAGATGAGAAAAAAGTGACTTATTTTCAATTTTCACTAATAAAGAAAGTGAGCATAAGCCACACTTGAAGTCACACTTTTAGAAGGTAGTGAAATTTCTATCTGAGTCTTTATTTCCTTAGAGTTTGACAAAACCTCTTCAAATGTTAGCTCATGAAATTCCCAGAAAAAAGTGCAGGAAAGACATTATGGAAGACTACAAAATAAGCCTCACGTACAAGCTGGAGTTTATTTTTAGTAATGAAAATCAAAACTTCCTTTGCAAATGTTTAGTTCAAACACCTGATGAGCTGCAGGGAATTGTCTCCTTCCAAATAGGTGGCACAGATTAGCTTGTTCTTTCCTTTAGGGCTTGTATTGGAAAGAGATGTCCAGAAAAACATTTCATTTAATTCCTGGAATGTTGCTTTTTGTTGTATTTGTAGGGTCATCTCATTTTTGGAGAATCTGTATAGGTGGACTAGACTCTATCCTTTACTAATGGATTTTAATAATCACATTAAATGCAAATTCTCACTGTCTTTGCAAGAGACTCTAATTCCAAAGTGAGGTTGTCTCTGATGCTTGTCTCTACTCACCAGAGCATTTCTGCCTATTATTATCTGAATACCCTAAGACGTTTCCAGAATAAATCAGACTTTGCTGCTGGGCTTCCTTAAGTGCATTATTTAATTAATTTCAAGGTAAATGCAGTATCCTTACTGTCTACTCCAATCTGCAACATGGACACGTCACTCATGGTTAGTAGGAGGGTAATCAGCAGCTGGCAAAAGCAGGGCAGGCTGCAGAAAAGTGCTCGTTCAAAAGTGTGCTTATTCAGCAGAACCCTACAAAAAGCCTTTCAAGATGCATTTGGCATTTGGTGATAACAGTCTCATGTAACAGAAAAATCCGCACTGCTACAGGGCAACATACGCTTCTGTAATTATTTAGCAATCAGAATACGTTGTAAGCAGAATCTGTTGTATAAAGCATGAAATATCAAAGTCCTTTTGGAAAATGGCAAAGATGAACCCTGGAAATCCTAGGTCTCTTAGAATGAAAGACACATGCAAGTAGCCAATTCTCTGTGATTCTTTCCCCCTACATCCATGACCTTTGCCTCTCTGAAGAGTCAGGATTTTTTTTAGCTGTGAGCAGTGAAGTGAGTTTTTGTTGTGCTGTCACTTAGCTACGCAGCGCCTGGCAGCGTGGGGGTACCTGATCACCCATTCTGCTGATTCAGTCCAGGTTCTGGCGAACCTGAGCTATACATCTGAGCTCTGCTCCCTGAAAATACACTGTAGGAGTACACAGAGCAGTCAGGGTCCTCTCACTGAACTGAGTTAGAGATCTCATCTTAATTTGCTGCCCTAACAAAGGATGACTGGGATTCACTTCTGAGACAAAGCTTGTCTTTCAGTGTTTCTGCTGCCTCCTTTGTTGAGAGCAGCTCTTCCTCCTCTTCCTTCCTCCCCCTCCATCTCCTCTGCCCAAGCTGCTGCATCCCCTGTCAGTCAGTGACGCTGAAGTGCTGCATTTGATAAAGCAGAGGAGGGGAAGGAGAAGGGAGGAGAGGGAAGGCAGGCAGGGCCACTGCAAAACACAGAATGTGGAAAGGAGAAATGAAGGAACAGCACTGGGTGGGGGGAACTGGCAAGTGCTGGGAAAAGCAAAAAACCTGAGACTGCATCACGATTTGCAGCACTTGTGCACTGCCTGTGGGTTTTAACTCAGTAGGCTCAGCCTGGAGACTTCAGCTCCAGTACTGCAGGCACCAAGAGGCAGCCTAGCCTTTGCTGTTTAAACTTCACTGCAGCCTCTTCGTGTGCTACAGAGGGGTGTGAGGGAAGGAAAGAAATGAGACTGCAAGGAGGTATCAGGGGAGACAGACTAGCTGAGTGTGAAGACAGTGACGACTTAAGCCCACCAGAGACCTGGGCACATGGATATGCTTTATCAGTCACACTGAGGTAGTGCTTGCAGGGAGAGAAAAAAAAGCAAAAGAAAGAAAAGACCAAAAGTGGTGAAGTCCTGAAGAGAGGGCCACCCCCTCCCTTAGCTTGCCAGTGTGTTTTCCAAGGCAGTGAGTAACTGCAAAGGCAGCATCTCACCCAGGCCCCCTGTGAGGCTGAGGCACCCCCCACCCCGCAGAAGGGAAGCGTTGTGCCGTGCTGCACGCTGCCCTCTGCCCAGGCTTGCTGTCTCTATTTGAGTTCATCAAATGTTAGCAGGGATGTTTCTACCGTGTTTGAAGCTTAAATGTGATAAAACATTTATTGACATAAAAAGCAAACCCTAAGGCAGCATTTCAAACCAGGAGGCTCTGATCTCTTCACAGGGAGGCTCATACAAGCCTAGGGAGAATGAAGAGTTTTTCTGCCTTGTTGGATTGTCGTCACTTAAGCTTCATGCAAAGCAGAATCGTTTGCTGCATGCTGAATATTCTCTAGACAGTTCTTCCTTTGCTGAGACCTACATGGAGATGAAGCAGGAAGCAAGGAAACCTAACAGGATGCCTCAACCACACATCTGAGAGTAACTAAATCCAGTATTTGTTTCACAGTCTCTCTTCCTAGGGAAGGAAAGATTTCTCCCAGCCCTGATCTTAGCAGTTGTCATAGTAATGTTGCGATAGAGCACACAGGAGATTCAACTACGACTCAGGCTCATGGTGTCGTTTATAAAAATATGCACCAAAAGAAGGTCCCAAACTAATAATAAATAACAATTTAGAACACATACTTTATAACGTAAGGTCCCAATCCTGCTATGCATTGTAATGGCTTCCCTGGCAGAAAGCCTTGTTGAAGTTAGTGAGATTCAGCTTAGATATATCCAAGTATTTCAAAATCTGTGCAGAATTGAAACTGATAACCATCACCAAAGAGAGAAAAGGCATGTAACACACATGCAGGATGTTGAAGAGTGGCAGGTAACCTGCTGGCTAAAGCACTTGACTAGAAAGCAGTTGCTGTGCTCCGTTGGCTGCTAATACATTTTACACTGAATAATTTGTCATTACTCAGGAACAATTCCAACAGCAGGGACAGGGTCAAGGGATAAGCTCTGGGAAGCAGAAGTCCTGGGTTTAAGTGTTCTCAGGCTATGGAGGGTTGAGAACTTGCCTCTCTTGTGCCCAGTACATGCTAACTTCTAGCAAATGTTTTTAAGAAGGTGGGGCAGCTGTTGCACCCCCATTGCCCCAGGAGGGTAAAAATTCTGCCTTCATTTTGATGGTAAGCAGGTGCCTGTGTTTTGTTGCACCTTAAAAGATGCTGCTACAGATAGCTGAGGAATGTCTAGACTTAAGAACTGGACACCCAATTAATCTGAGTGTCCACAGTGTGCTGAGGAATAGGGAATTTCTGTTTTCTTAGGTATCCCTCCAGTGCCAATGCTGGATCTTTCCCCAGTTTTTAATGCACTGCTTTGCAACAAAGGAGGGGCTGATGCACACATTTCTCATGCATGTTACCTTCCCCTCTGCAAACAGAGTGAATCTTGTCTGAATGTATGAGTCATGAACAGGTTCTCACAGATAACAGCTTCAGCTCTGCCCAGGGTCTCTGAGCCTCAGTCCCACAGAACTTATCACCAGAGCAAGTGCTGCATTTGGTATGGCGCTGAGGAGGGGCGCAGGGCAGCGAAGACACGCTGACAGAAGCACACAGCATGCCAATGTAGATTACAGCAGATGTCTACTGAAAGGAGAGCCGAGGTATTTAAAATATCTTAATTTGCTTAGTTTTCCACTACTGGCAGTCTCTGGGATAGCATGTGATTAACGACATCCTCCACACAACTACAGCCGGAGCCTCCGCGTGCAGTATCGCAGCTGAGCGCTAAGCTTAGCTGAGCTGCTGGGAAACACAGCGAGCTGGGCAGGAACACACTGCTGCAGTCCAGCCAGTGCCTACAGATTCTGCTCCAGTGCCTCTGATCCCACAAGGAGTGCACTTCCTTATCGTCTCTTAACACAGAATCTCTCCTAAATCACGAACCTCCATGTACAAAGAGATTTTGCTCAATTACAGTTTGCGTTTCCTGTTACATGCTCAAAACAGCACGAACAAGAAACTCCTTGAGAAGGTAAAGACTTGATAAATACTGCACATAACATCAGCATAAATGGAAGCTCCAGCAACACTGGAGAGCTGTGATGTTTTCATGTTTCCCATTTGTTTGGCAAGAAGGGACTTCTGCTTCCTTCTCTTGACTGTGGCCAGGTTGGTGTGTATCAGGACAGCCTGCTGAAAACCTGGAAGTCTTGCTAGTTCCCACGCCCCTGTTTGTGCAGCTATGTCTTATGTACCAGGAGGCAGCATACTCTGCTATTGTGCTACACACTATTTTATTTACTGTATTACTACAGCCTATGACTCTGTCCTGTGATAACAAGCAGCCTAAATAGCACAGAATTTAAACTAATTATAACCAGTTTCCTTGTTTATGAAAAACAGTGTTTGAAGGTTGAAGTATAAAGGGGATAGTCATTCCACCCCTTCTCCCTTCTGACAGTTCCCTGAGCACTTTCTGAAATATCGTTTGTAAGTTCAGCTGCAGACCAACTTGAGTACTACAATTTCTAGGCTTTAATTTGATCTTGGAGCAAAGCACAACAGGAGGACAATACTGCTTAGTTAAACTGCAGTGGCATCTCGAGGTCTGTGTATAGGAAACCATAACTTAAAGCTAGTAATCACCTGGAAGATCAGGTTGGAGCTCAGTTGAGAAGCATCTGCTGCAGGTTAAGATCAGGTCAAGGACGATGTCTTTATACCTGGATGCAAGTTTTATTCTCCAGAGATGACTGAACCACCCCAGAAACTCAAGAGGTTTAAGAAATGTATTGGGTTCTTCTCTTTTAAGGTGTTACACACACTTTGGAGAAGAGATCAGAGAAAAGCTGGGGAGTTTTTGTCTTGCAAGATTTTACTGTGGTTTCTAAAGTTATATAAACAGAGCCTGAATAATGTGATAATGAGCACCTCAGGGACATGGAGAATAACTTACCATAACAGAGGAAAGCAAGTGATTGGAACAGATAAACAGGAGCTACAGATTCCCTGGAAACGGGGATAATCCACCTCTGAGAAGCAGAGCACTAGCCCTTCCCGCTAATGGACTGAAATCTCTGTGCTGTGCACTGGATCAGATTTGCTCCTTCCAGCGACCCCAAATGCCCCAGCAGGCCCTGCCTTTCACTGATACAGGAACTGCGCAGTTCCCCCAGGAGAGGAAATGGCCACTCGCAGTGTCTAAGTGATGGCTTCGGTGTCAGGGAATCACTTATCACCTTGTTTGTGATGGCTTTAAGGTCTCCTCTGGATGGAGGAAGGAAGCCTGGTAACTGCAGAGGAAGAGAACGGGCAATAAACCAGTAAAACAACTCTGTCAGCTCCTAACTGGTGCTCAGGAGCCCTGATCCTGCTGCACTGCCAGGGATTTGCTCCGGTGGCTGGGCTACAGAAGCTGCCAGCTAACTAATGGATTTGCTGGGAGGATGGCAGTGGGGGAGGGCGGTTTCTGCGGCAAACAGAAATGAGGAGAACAAAGTGTTTGCAATTCTTTGGACAGTGAGTGAGCTGACACACAAACTTATTAACGTGAGCATCCAAAATGCTCATTTATCCTCTGGGAGCCAGTGACTAGAGGCAAAGCCAAGTACTCTCCCTCATGCTCAGCTGCTTCAACACAAAAATTTGAATTAAGAGGCTGCTCTAAGGATTGCTTTTCCCCAAGGAGAGCTTAGAGCAGTTATTTTGGGATATCTGAAGCACAGGAACATTCCTGGGATTCTGCAATAAGCTTCAGAGTTGGGAAAACAGAATCTGCTAACCAGCCATGGTTTGGAAGGAGACTACCAATCATCTCCAAAAGCCAAATGTTGCTCTACTGTTGCTCTGCTGTTGCTCTGCTTGGTGGAGATGCAAAAGGTATGTGCTGGACAGGCATCATATCCATCGGGAGAGCTTCCCTTAGGGTCAGATTAGAATTAGTTTTGGTGGTTCTCTCCAGCCCAGCCCATAACCCACCTATGTGAGACTGCAGGGTACTGCTGTTGTACTGACAGGCAGAAGGCAGCTGTCCTGATTTCCCTCAGCACGTCTGGGGATGCTCCCTGCAACCACAGCCTTACGTACAGCAAGCTGTGATCACTTGCTGGGGAATTCCAGTGGAGAGCACCGTCCCACAGGAGACTGAGCTGATGGTCCACCAGCAAGTGCTGCACTGCTGACGTGCCATTTTTGGAAGGAGGTGTAACCAGCTATGTCACCCTGCAGAGCAGGCTGAAAATAGGATTGCACTCACTGTGCCATGTGGCTCAGTGGTATGTCAGGACATGTATTTTTAGGAAATTCCTCCTTTGGGCAGAAAGGGTGAAGAGCTTGGCCTGGTTTGCAGGCTGCTGGCTTTGCCCAGATCTTTCATTCTAGAGTGTGGGAGCATGTCACTCACCAGTCAGTCTGTGGAGGCTCCTAGAGCCTGGGTACAGTGCTAGTCCTAGTTAACTCCTGATCAGGGTGGCTGTGAAAGGGTAAAAGATGACTGCTATGGGGCTGTGCATTGTTTTGTTTCAATGCATGCATGCTTGCTCTCTCTTTGCTGGTGCTTTCAGAGAGGGAACTGACCTCCAACAGAGCAGAGATAAAGAAAAAAGTAAGGAAGATCAATGTCTTGGGAAGACTATAGTCCCTGAGGAGCAACAATAAAAATGTACCTTTCAGAATGAATGTGTGAGGGGAATAAGGAGCTCAGGGAAGATATCTCATGAGGAGAACAAACAGAGAGAGAGAGAGAGAAGCACATGTCAAGTAGGGAATTCGCCTCTGGTGAGGTACTTTCGGGGTGCAGCATAATGAAAAAATGCAGTACACCTCCAGGCCCAGCCAGTTACTGATGCACAGACAGTGCTGTGGAAAGGACAAGGCAAGGCAGTGCTGGACTCAGAATCAGTGTCTGACAGACACCTGCCAGCTTCCTCTTTTCCCCAGAACATCATTCCTATCAGGCAGCATGTGTTCAGCTCCAGCATCTGGGTTGTGATTTTTTGGCAGCTGCACAAAATCTCTGCTATTAAATCCCACCTGCCAGTCTCATGTCTGCTCCCAGAGACCTTTGCCTGTTAGCAAATGTTTCAAAATCACACTGCCAGGCACAGCACATCATTCTACAATCCTACCTCAGGCAAAAACCCTCATGCAAGGTCTCCTTTTAACTTCAGTGGGCTGCAGAAAGGAAAGGCTAGAGGACAGGCCTCTAGATAACAGGCAGAAGTATTCCTTTAGGTCACGGCTTGCACTGAATTCCTTTCAGCACTAATGTGAAACAGCTATTTTCCCCCTGAATTATCTGAATAATACTATTTTGTCTGTGACATTTTAAGAAGCTTGCTTTTGAGACACGTTCCATGCTATAGCTGCACAGAGAGAATCTGTGAACTTTGTTCACTGGAATCTGTTAGTGTGAAGTTTTTCTTCCCCTCTTTGAAATTCTTCCTTTCCCTTCTCTTGCTTCCTAGCAGTCCCAGATGAGCAATGCTATCAGTATGATGTGTGCATACTGTATGTCCACTCTTGAAACAGTTCCTAAGTAAACAAAATGCAGAAATACAACTTGCTCATCTATCTTGGATAAGAGCTCTACCCACAGAAATAACTGCAATTGTTAATTCTGCACAGGGAGAAAGGGCCTAAACCTCCACATAAATCATCTGCTGTAACATTTCACAATCTGATTTCTCCTGGCATGAGCCTAGGCAATGAGGCTGCGCTTCTGGTGCAAAGGACAACATCTCTTGGAGATGAAACAAGCTACTTGATTATGGTATCTCTAAAATTGCAAACAAAAGAGACAATCAGTGCTTTTTGATGTGGACATCTGTCAGCAGAGAAACAACTGCTAATTGTCATGTAATAAGCATACCAGACACTTTCATAGCAGTCATCTTTCTGGAAGTCAAGCATGAAAAAAATGTTACTCATCCAAGCACCAAGCATATTTTTGTCTGAATCTGGCTGCACTTCTGCAACTGTTTAAAACTCCAAAGTGATACAATGCTCTTTTATAGACAGATACTTGAGATCAAAATACTTAGCCAAAATATAGCAATCAGTAATGGTTTTTGTTGGCATGTGGTTAAGGTATCTAGCTTTATATTCTAATATTTGCATTTTAGTTTTAGAAGCAATGTAGGTGTAGTGAGAAAAGGTGCTGGTATCTCACATAAATATAAGCACATGGAATTTGTAGAGAATTGGTTCAACAGCAGAACTATTCGGTTGCACTTCATTCAGAGAAGTCCTTGCTCCCACAGAAGCACTGCAGGAGCTGTCAGTTTGGCAACTACATGGCTTTACATGAGTTCTGAGCAATGTTAAAGCAGTACAATGCTGTCTAAAAGCCATATGCGGGGAGGAATAGCTAATTCTCTTTGTGTGAAAGGATGGACTCTAGACAGCCTGCCAACTATACAATCCATACATGTAATTTCCTACAGCATCTGCATGCCTTGCTTGCAGGCATGGGCTCATCAGCCCATCACTTAATTGAAGAGAATGGAATAAACAGTTGCAACCTTTCTGGGAACAACAGGTAAGGGGATGTCTTCTCATGACTGAACCAGGTTTGAACCGACCAAGAACTTTGGAGTATCTCTTCTTTAGATGGCCCCCAAGCTGCCCGCACTACAGACCAGTAGTTTTGGTGGTTACAAAGTTTGGCAGTAGTCTAATGATGGATACTGTATTTGGAACGAATTTTCTTGAGAGCTGCCAGAGAACTGCTTGATCATCAGTTAAGTGGGTAATACCAATCTCTCCTGATTGTCAGCAAACCAGTAAAAAAACTCGACTGCCTAAACATAACAAGCTCGGTAACTGCTGCAATCACACAGAACCATACACAGAAGATACATTTTAGCACTGCCCAGAGTCCTAAGCAAGAAAAACAAAATAACAAACACTATGAAGTCTTTTTTATCCGTAGGGAGTGAACAGAACGCTTATAGAGCAATAAAAGCTCTAGCACTGCATCCATTCTGTAGTCTAGCAAAGCCCTTTCATTTTAATGAGGTTGGTCTGCCTTTGTCCCAGGAGGAATGGGCATGGGTATATTAAATGAACCAGCCTGCATCTTTGAGATGCCCAGGGAGGCAGCATGGAAAAGACCCATGGTGTCTTGGGAGCACGGGAGACAGAAAATGAGGAGAGGGGCATCTTCAGCTGCTGTTGTGTCAAAGCCTCAACAAAACACAGACTCCAGCAGCAGCAGCCCCTGATGGGGATGATGTACTTGTAAAACATTTACATTTTCAGCAGGATGTTTCTAATTAAACTCAATTGGTTTGCACACCTGCTGGGAGTGACTGCTCTGTACCTCATCTCCTGCTTCTCCTTGAGCACAGAGGATGCAACTGCTGAGGCTACCACACAGCACTGTGTTCCTTTTGTGCACTGACAGTAATTGAGAAAATGGATGGCAACAGCCTGTTTTGTGTTTGCTACCGTTCTAGGAAGTGCTTTATTTTCTCTCTTTTGTTTTTTTCTTTTTCCCTCCAGAGCATCAGAGATTTTACAGCCCTTTTGCAAGAGTGGGTGACTGACAGGGCTTTGTGTAGTTTCCTGACTGTAGGATATTACAATTGATGCTGCTATTAAACCCCTCAGGTCCGAGGAAGGCACTCGTACAGACCCTGACTACGATCAGATCGCAAGGGAAAGGACGGTATTGAAGCATACCATGTTGGTAGTGCAAGGCACAAGAGCCAGCTGTCACTAAGCACTTCTTAACCTGTTTTATGAGCACAGCCTGACTCAAATATTTTGAGAAAGGGTTTTACTGATACTGTGTTACATTGTCTGAGGCATTTATGGTTTTGCCCACAAAGGTCTGAGACAACCAAACCTTCAGAGAAAGCTGCTAAAACTGTGTGGACAGTCAGCAGGACTTCTGGCTTATCACTGCTGTCCTAGGCTCCCTCTCTGCATGTTTAGGGAGCCAGCAGTTGTCAGTGAGATGCAAGTCATACCTCAAAAGAATACTTGAACGTAATGGCCTTGTTGTGCTGCGGCATTGCCCTGCCGTGAAATGAGAAAAATGCATCTACTGTGCCGAGGCAGCAGGTCAGCATCCCAAATGTTCTCCCCTCCAACAAGCTCACTGGGTCAGAATAATTCTGTTTTGGATTGCACAGGACAGTCTCCTGGGTAACACGCTTCACAGCAATGCCTGGGGGGAACACGCCCTTGAATGCAAGGCAGTCAATGAGATTTATAATTACTGTGTTTTATAACCTCGTTCATTCAGGCAGGGAAGGATACTGCTGAAGGGAGCTCAAACAAGAGAAATCATCTATCTGCAGCTACGTAAATAATTGTTGTTAATGTGATCTGAATCCCAGATGGCAGAAGGCACTCTTTTGTCCACTGTGCTGTCCAGAGTCACACAAAAAATGCACACATTGGTTTTAAACTCAGGTGCTGTAGGACGTGGAACTCTGACTTCAGCTACCCTCTCCCAGAGAAGGGGATGTAAATCCACTCTGTATCACTGAAATCTTCTGACTGCATTAAGCAAGGTCTTGGCTCAATGCCAGGTCCCAGCTGTCCCTGTAGTGATAATGACCGCTCTCCCTCGGGCTGCTGGGCACAGGCAGATTCCAGCTGCATTTTCGCACACGCACACATTTAAATTGTCTGAACATGGTGGTGTTAAAATGCTTCTGGGATGGCAAACTGAACCTATAGATGTCTCATCAACAGCAAGCTCCATGCAGAATGCATTTTATTTTTGAAAAAGCCTGGAGGTAAAAAAAAAAAAGTCTCCTGGTACAGTTTATCTGATGCTTTGTTTTTGAGTGTCCTTGATGCATAACAGCATGCTATCATCTCTAAAGATTAAAAACAATCCCTTCTTATTGCTCTGCTGGGTATTTTCAAAGAAATTCATGCACAGATGAAAACAAATAAAAACAATGCCCAGTGGCTCTGAAGAGATCCTGGGCCTCTAGTTTCAAGTAGTCTGGAGACAACTTAAAACAAACACAGACCTCCTAAATCCTTAGCCACAGCTCCAGTGAGGACATGCAGGCAAAACTTCAGTAGCTTTAACAGGGTGAGGCTGGTTGAGGATTTTCAACACCTCCTTTTTGTGGTTTTTAGGGTATAGCTTAACTAAGATCTAGAGTTTATCACATGCAACACTGGATTTTCATTATTTCTTAAACTGGGGCTTCAAGTTAAATAACAACACCTTTGTTCAGGCTTGGTTTAAACAAAAATTCAGAGCAGCCAGGTTGGTTTTCACGACGTTAAAGTCTGGGGTTTTAGATGGACTATGGCAAGGGTGGAGAAACTCACCCTGTTAACATCAGTGCATGACTGGGGCCCAAAACGACTGAATTAAACACAGTGTAAACTGAGAGGGCCTCAGGCACTGATGAAGGAACAGCTCAGCTCGCTTCAGTTAACATGTCTTTTGCTTTTACCCACTTGGCTTCATTGTTCTGAGGATCTGGCCCAGTACAAGAATGAAATCCCTCCCCCAGCCCCTGTTCTGCTTCCAGTGTTTGCTGCTGGCTAGCTCTGATGGACAGTTGCAGGAATTTCTTAAGGAGAAATCTATGTGACACTGCTGCACTTAGGAAAGTCTGAAAATAGTTTTTTTTCTTTTTCTTCACTCCTGCTTCTGCACCAGCCTTGCTCAGACTGGAAAGCACTCTGCCAAGGTATACTTGAGAGTTTGGTTTTTAATGGCTGGGCAAAACCATTCACAATATCACCTGTGAAGCAAAATAACTCCAGATGGAACCAGCATAAGATGCTTGGGCCAAACACACGAAGTTGAGTACATGAGTATTGATTTAGGGGTGTTTGTGGTATGGAGGATAACAGAGATAATGCTGAATATAAAACCATGCTCTTGATGATAAACACTAATGCACTGTATCGCAATGCACAGAAAGGAAGACACAGCAAGTCATGTTCAGATTATACCAGCTGCAGACTTGCATTGCATTTTTAGAAAATCTCTCATGTATTTCTAAATTAACCTTATACCTGCTATGCACTGCCCACCTACTTTACTGCAGTTGAAATTTCTTTGCTTTTAAGTCTGTATGCTGTCTGGGTGTTGAAAGCTCCCTGATGTTTTTGGACAGTAATATAAAAAATCCCTCCATGGCCCTCCCTCACGCTCTTTAAGGAATGAGACTGGTTGCTTATCTGTGTTTGTTAACCTTGGCCATCCCCTATGCTTTGCTGTGAGGCCAGTGCTGCTGACCACACTGCTGTTAGTTGGCTGCTTGGGGTGTAAAAGCACTACAGCAGCATTTAAGATGTAAAGCACTGCAGAAAGGCAGTTACTTTCAAGGCCTTCTTTGCCTCTTCTACTTTGGATGGGGATTACTGGAAGTACAGTGGCTTTGTTTGGGAGAATTAGTTCTATCCTGTCCCTGGTTACCTCCTGAAGTGCTGTTCTCCCAGCATGCTGGAGGAGCTGTGGAAGCATAAGATACTTGTGTTGCATGAAGTGGGGGACAGCAATGTTCAAGCACGGTTAGTCAGGCTTGTCAAACCTCTATGCAGCAGTCCTGGTCACCTGGGGAAGGGGGCGGCATCCACACCCACACAGCTGTTCCTCTAACCCCGTTCCCTTGAGAAAAACATCTCAAGCCTAGGTTAAAGGCATGCTATGGACTTTTCTTCCTTGCCCCAAGCACTGGGATATTCTGCTATAGGTACCTAAAAGCCATCATAATTCCTTTTAATTTGAAAGGTTTCACCTTTCACCATCTATGGTATCTGAAGAAAGGAAGTCTCTCCTAAAGGGAGCTCTCTTCTAATAGGAGATGGGGAGAAGCAGTCCTGGTTCTTCTCACACTGTGACAGGCTCTATGACCACTGAGATGGAAAAAGTTTGCAAATTGTCTAGTTGAAAGTATGCAAAAATAGCAGGGCTGCAATTCCAACAAGGCTGCTCTTTTGTCCCTGTCTGATGCCAGCTTGTGAGAGTGAAAATGAGTAGTGCAAGACTATCGAGATTTAATCCATTGCAGAATCTTAGTTGTATGAATTTGATTTGAAAGGATTTGTGCTACATGTATACATCATGACTTGTCATTGCTGCCTGCACTGACACTATATTATGTGAGCATTCTTACTCCAGAGACTAGCTGCATTGATAAAATCACTTAGTACAGCTGACCAAGCTAAAAATAAATATATAAAAAATAGGCTGTCTTCTGGCTCAAGGATCTCACATATACACCATTTTTACTTCGTGATGCTGCTATTTTCGATGCTGCTATTTTATATTTTCTGGCTTGGGAAAGCTAATTTCAAACAATGGGTTAGTTGCAAACTACTTCCTCTGATTGTTCTTCCTTCACTATTCAAAGTAAGAGATAAGTTAAAATGATATATGCTTCAAGTTAGTCTGATTTGCTGTGTCAGCCAACCAATAATATATAATATAGAATTTCTCAGAGAACACAAAACCTATGAGCTAAGAAACTCTTCTAAATCACTGGTGACTATGGTGAAGTTAAAAAAAATAATTTCAAGTTGCAGAAATGTGAAATTAACACCTCTCTCAAATACTTTACAATCATTTATCATTAGTGGAAAGCAGTCCTGAGCTTTCAAGATTGCCTGATCGACATATTTGTGGTATTCCAGGAACAGCAAGGAATGCTAAGGTGAGCGTCTCTGCTCCTGAAGCCTGGAACTCTCCAGGGCTTGTGGGTTTTACTGGTCTCTCTCTACATTTATTTACTTTTCTTGCTCTCAAGGCAAGACAGTTTTCAGGCGAACAGGATACCAAATGGTCCATGAACCCAGTGCCGATGATACTGCAGGCAATTTTGCTCTTAATATGCATGAAATATGTGCAGAATCTCTTACTCTCGCTGAAGTCACACGGAGAACTGGTGTCTGCTTGTACTGCAGAAGCCTGTCCTGAACTATCCTTGCGTAAATAATCTCAGTTCAGAAAAGATTTAAATGCTGTAGGGTCTGGCTGTATGTTAGCAAATCTATAAGCTCTCCTACAACATCAAGCTTTGAGCCTCACAATGCAGTAAGGGATTATACAGGACTTTAGAAATGCTTCAGTGTGGCATTTGTTTAATGTGACCTAGCTTCATTTGTCTGTATTAGTCACTCCTGTGCTCTGCTGAGCTGCAAGTGGCAGCCTCAAAGACAAAATACCTCTGCTGGCCAATCTGCCACAAAAATTACTATAAAAAGTCATTATATGAAGTACAGTGACATCTTCAGAAACTCTATATATTTCGCTAGATGCAAGGGAATAATACTGCTCTCAATCCCATTAGAAGTGCCAAACCTGCTCACCATGAGCTGCTGTGGGAAACACTGGCCAGAGGAGTATTTACATAACCTTTCTCCATGTTTCAAAAAATTGCCACAATCTCAGAGCAGCTTGAGAATTTATTTTAGATGCAATTCACAGTTTGTCCTTCACTACCAATTTGGTTTAGCCAAGTTGGTATGTTATGCTAAACGTGTTGAACAAGTGCTGTACTTCACTTTGCAAGGCAAGAGAGGCAGTGGGGGAGACCTGTACATTAGGGAGAGGTTTGACTGTCTAGAATTGAATGATGGTGATAATAGGGTTGAGTGTTTATGGGTGAGGGTCAGGGGGAAAGCCAACATGGCAGATATCCTGGTGGGAGTCTCTTAGGGATCACCCAACCAGGATGAAGAGGCAGACAGAATATTCTATAAGCAACTGGAAGATTAAGTCTTACAATCACTAGCCCTCATTCTTGTGGGGTACTTCAACTTAACAGATGTCCACTGGAAATACAACACAGCTAACAGGAAGCAGTCTATGAGTTCCTGGAGTAAGATTCCTGGGGTTATTTAGGCCGAAGAAATGGAGGCTCAGACAAGACTTTATCACTCTCAGCAACTACCTGAAAGAAGGACGTAGCCAGGTGTTTTTGCTCCTGAGTAACAAGAGATGGGACAACAGGAAGTGGCATCAAGTTGTGCCAGGACAGGTTGAGGTCAGATATTAGGAAGAAATTCTTCAGTGAAAGGGTTGCCAAGCTTTGGATGAGAAGTATCACCATCCCTGAATATATTTAAAAGATGTGTGAATGTAGCACTCAGGGACAGCATTTAGTGGCAGACTTGGCAGTGCTGGGGTAATGGTTGGACACAGTTATATCAGAGGTCTTTTCCAACCTAAATGATTCTATGGTTCAGCTGTATTCTGTCTCTTTAGTGCTGGTTCATGTCATGTTCAATGCAGGTGTTAAAGTCTCCAAGACACAGACTGACTTGACAGGTTGTGGAGAAGAAGGGGCACCTGTTGCTTGTAACACAAGGAGAGACAGAGACCACAAGAATAAATTTACAACTGAACAGCAACAGCACATGCTGTGCTAATACAAGGAACAGCAGCTTCTCCTGACCCTCAGCGTTAACAGGCCCAGACAAATGAGAGCCAAAGCAAGGATAGCAGTCTCCCAGTGTCTCTCAGTATCTGGGTTGCATGGTGAGATTTTGGTAGTGTGGGGGCCAAAGGGGTGGCTAAGTCAGCTCACCACACTCTCCACTTCAGGTATCCAGCACTGCCCTCCCTCAGCCTCCCACTCCACTCACTTCAGGATCACTAACTGCTTACAAACAATGCTTCACACTTTCAACGAATTGGACTCCTCCCTCCTGCCTTCACCTGGCTAGTTCTGCAAGGAAAGTCTTACTTGGAATCTGGCTCATACCTCCCTACTTTGCTCTACCCTGGGGCACAGCCCACTTCCCAAACAGCCTTGGGGACCTGTTCCCTTTCCANCTGGGGTAATGGTTGGACACAGTTATATCAGAGGTCTTTTCCAACCTAAATGATTCTATGGTTCAGCTGTATTCTGTCTCTTTAGTGCTGGTTCATGTCATGTTCAATGCAGGTGTTAAAGTCTCCAAGACACAGACTGACTTGACAGGTTGTGGAGAAGAAGGGGCACCTGTTGCTTGTAACACAAGGAGAGACAGAGACCACAAGAATAAATTTACAACTGAACAGCAACAGCACATGCTGTGCTAATACAAGGAACAGCAGCTTCTCCTGACCCTCAGCGTTAACAGGCCCAGACAAATGAGAGCCAAAGCAAGGATAGCAGTCTCCCAGTGTCTCTCAGTATCTGGGTTGCATGGTGAGATTTTGGTAGTGTGGGGGCCAAAGGGGTGGCTAAGTCAGCTCACCACACTCTCCACTTCAGGTATCCAGCACTGCCCTCCCTCAGCCTCCCACTCCACTCACTTCAGGATCACTAACTGCTTACAAACAATGCTTCACACTTTCAACGAATTGGACTCCTCCCTCCTGCCTTCACCTGGCTAGTTCTGCAAGGAAAGTCTTACTTGGAATCTGGCTCATACCTCCCTACTTTGCTCTACCCTGGGGCACAGCCCACTTCCCAAACAGCCTTGGGGACCTGTTCCCTTTCCAGACCCCCGCCAGTTAAGATTTCTCAGGCGATGCAGGAGATGCTCCTTCCATGTAGGATTTCATAACCACATCTGAGCCTGCTAAAACCAGCTGGCACTATGCTTCGGGTAGCTCTGATGTACACAAATACGTGTGTACACAGAGACACACGCAACGACACAGTGTAAGCTATGGCCCTGCTGTAGGCCACAGAGGATGCCAGAACCATTCCAACAGCTCACCTGTTTACGAACGAATAACAAAAGCATCAAATCACATCAGGGAGCCTCCTGCCAAAGGTGTCTCCCTCCAACAGCTTTCCAATGACTAGTGAATTGCCAAAAGGCCTAACTTGTAAAAAAACCCCAAACCTAAGCACTGTGTGGTTTCCGGCAGGAAGGGCACTGTGAGTTACTGAAAGATTCAGTCTTCATACCAAAATCTCAGCGTAACTCAGAGATGACAGTTCCGTATCTTATTTAAACATTGAACAAACTTCATTTTCTACTTATTCTGAGTGTAAAGGCTTTACTTGCTCTAAGTGGTCATTATGTGTGATTCGCCTCTGGCCCTTAACAACACAGGTCTTGCTTGTCATTTCTGTGCCCCAGTCCCCCTGCAGCTTTAGGAGGAACTGCATCTGCTGAATAGTGACATTTTGCACATGGGATGTAATAACCTCATGCAATTGTACAGGCTGGACACCAACTGGGGAGAAGTAGCTCTGCAGAAAAGGACTTGGGGATGCTGGCAGACAAGGAGTGAGCACGAGCCAGCAGGGCACCCACGCAGTGCCAAAGGCTAATGGCTGACTGTGCTGCATTAGGTAATGCATCACAGCAGACTGAAATTAAGTATTTCTTTCTATTTGGTTCATATCTGGAGTGCTCTCACCAGTTTTGGGTTCCTCAGTGACAGAAAGATGATGACAAACTGGAGGAGGATGGGTGAAGGGGCCACTGAGATGGCTGGGGAGCCATGATATTATGAAGAGTTTGAGAGAGGAACATTTATTCAGCCTTTCCCTGTCCAGGCTAAGAAGAGATTCAAATGCCATCTTCAGCTACCTAAGGGGTGACTGAAAGAAAGACAGGACCAAACTTTTTTGAGAGGTGCCCAGTTGCAACAGATTAAGGTACGGCAAAGAACATTGTGGTTGAGTAGCTATTAAGAAAATTTCTTCCCAACGAGTGTGCAGCATCAGAACACCACCAGACAGGTGGTGGAAGAGCCATCCTTGGAAATACTCAAAGCTCAGCCAGACACAGCCCTCAGCTACCTCTATCAAATACGGGTATTTGAAGCTGACCCCACTGTGAGCAGGAGGTGGGACCAGATGACCTCCAGAGGAAAGGTCCTTTCTCACCTGAATTCTTCTACGATTCTAATGTGCCCCATGACATGTGCGCTAAAATATTAAGAGCACTTAATATATCATCACTGGTGTCAGGTATCAGCAACACTCTCATCAGCTGGAATACTGCCGAGCTGACTCAAATACTGTACATCTTGTCTAAATGCAATTTAAAAAGGCACATGGCAGTTTCTGTGTATCTCAATTAGCCTTGTACCATGCACACTGACATTCAAAACTAGCTGAGTTGGGGGTCTGTTCCCTACTCAGTTCAGAGTTTATATGGAGCTTGCCTGGATCATTGTAGATCTTACTAAGGCTCACAAAATAAGGCCCTCCTTCAGAGTCACGTTAACCACAGCTCAGATTTTGAGGGATCAGAGCAAAGCTCACACAGTGCAAACCTAACAAATCAAACCCTAAAACCTTAAAAGATTAATGTTCCTGCATAAAGCAGCAGACCTCACACAGAGCTCCACAGACCTGCCTCTTGTTTTATTGCTCTGCTCTTAGAATGAAAAGAGGAGCAACAGGGCAGTGACATCTCTCCACATTGGTTATCTATTATTGTAATGCTAAGTGCTAGCTCCTATCACCTCTGTAATCCTGTTTGGGAAGCTCTGCTGTAGCATTTACATTCTTATCTTTGTTTAGTCAATGCTGGCATATAAAAGCATAAACAAATAATCTCCACTGTACAGCTTGGCAGTACTGAGATGCTGCCATTTGTGCTCCAGTTGTTTTTTATTTGCAGTCTCTTATGCTGGTGACAATCTTGGAAAGCAGGTACAGCCTGGTAAGTGATGCAACTGAAAACTGATCTTTTTATGAGTCTGCCCTTTTCAGTCCAATGAATGCTGAACAGGTGAACACAAAGCAGAGGGAGAACTTGGCTAATTATGAAAACATCAAAGCACTAATTTCTCTGAAACAAGTCAATGTATTTTACCTCATTTCCTGCCTTAGGCCATGCACTAGGAGATACTCAACTCATGTGATATAATTTAAGGAGGTATGTGATCTACATAAACATAGGCACCCACTTTAATTGCACAGTCTTTCTGTATCTTCAGGGGAAGAACAGAGGGAGATTTCCACAAGGCAATGCAGAGCAGCAGCCTAACAAAAGGGGCACTGCACCAATGCTGGAGAAGCCCTCTCTCTAGGCAACAGGTAGAAAGAATGACCAACTCAGCTATCTGAGCCAAAGGCTGAGAACTAGGCAATGTGAATTTTTGCCATAAAAATCAAAATTACTGTTTCAGACTCTCAGAAGCAAAGAGGAAGTATAAAAGTCCATAGTTTTGTTTATTCCTTACACAGCCAATGGCTATTAAATGAAGCATTACTTATCCGACTTCCAAAAATACTAGTAATGAGGACTGACTTAGGCAAACTTTGTATTTGACAATGCCAGTGAACTGCCAGGCTCCAGAGAGCAACCACAAGACAGAGATGCTCCAGCCTGTTTCTGATTCAGAAGCTCCCAGTTGGTATGCTGTGCCCAATGACTGTCTCCAGTCCATGCCCTTCCAGATGAAAGAAAGGATTGGCTAACTGGTCATAAATCTCCCCACTGAGAGGTGATTAGCTTGAAAATCCCCCGTTGTTCTGTCAGGAAGCCATAGAGAAGAGGTGCAAATCCATTAAATTACATCTGGCAGACATACATCTAGGAATACATGGCATTTGGTGATACATGGAAACTACCACGCTGTACCTTCAGACAGCTCACACGAGTACCTCTTTCCAAATTAACATTCTTGCCATCTGATTCTCATTAGACTCACTCAACTGTTCCATTAATCTTATATTTTTCCTCCCAAGGGATTAACATTGATTTTTTTTGTCTTGAGCACACACAGGAAGGTCATACTGTTTCCTACAGGGTGGATTCATTCAATAAAGAACTACACTATTAAACCTGACTTGATGTTATTGTCAATAGAGCTGAGCTGCCACAATGCTGTTTAAGAGAATTTCCATGCAACTCTCCTGAGTCCAGCTACATCCATCATTCCACTTCACGACACACCAGACACTTGACAACTCATTAAAAATATATATAAAAAATGAAAGTCAGGGCTGCATCCCAGGGAAGCCCTACTAACATTCAAACTCCACCTCTAATTTAAAAAATAATAAACAGCAAAATAATTACAAAATGCTTCTGGGAATAGAAGTTCTTCAGCAGAAAATGAAAATAGGAAGGCAGGACAGCAGGTAGACCTGCAATACACTTTTAGCTGGATATTCTGCATTTCAGGTCACGGGTAAGTACATCATTAATTCAGTCACTGGTGGTCTGGGCAGCCTGAATGGGCAACCACTAATTTGGGTTTGGTAAAGTCCTGCTTTTGGGGTGATCCAGTCTCTCCCTTGTAAATTGATCAAGCTGCAGTATCAGAGGGGTGAGATTGTTCTTCCCACATCATGACTTAGAAGGCTGCTTCAGAACCACTCTGCACTGCTGGCTGGGAACCCTCTTCAATCTCCAGCAGCAACTTAGAGCAGACAAAGCTGCCTCCTCTAGCTGATGCAGCCTTCCTCTCCCCACAGCATTCCCTCTTTGCTCCCACATGTACCTGCACAGAGGAGATGTATCCCTTCCCAGCCTTTGTTTTACTACCCTGACAAGTCAAGCTCTCTCTTGCCCATCCCTGAGGATCACAGGCCATTCACTTCCCTGTGGCTTCCCTCCTGCACTCCATCTTTTTCCAGCCAGGCATTCACCTGACTACTTTGGCAAAAACATAGGCAAAAGTCACATTAGCAATATTAAACAGCAGCTCATTGATAGGCTAGAGCTTTATAGAAGCATGAGGAAGGACGAGAGGAAAGGAGCAAGAGGAATGTTTTCAGCACATAAAAAATGCAAAAGTTTAGATGTCGCAAAGAGCAAACAGGAAATGTATAGTAAGTTCCTGCCTCAGGACTTGAGTTTTCCAAAGGGCTGAGGACTTCCTCTCAATTTCTTGGTCCTGGATTGTTTGTTCTGTTGTTTTCAGATTCTCCCTCAACACCACTGGAACAAGCTTCTGACCTAAGTGCACTTAAGATTCTTAGTGAATTTTACCTTTTTTGGATAAAATAGCAAATAAATAGCACTGAAAAAGCCATCTGGGGCAAATCAAGGTTGGGTTCATGTCCTGCAGAAATCTACAAGGAAGAAGAAAAAATTGATTTTAACTGTCTCTGAATGGTCAATGCTTTATCTTGGTATTTTTAAAGTAAGCAGCAATCTATGCTTTTTTCTGTCTCTTCTATGTTCCTTCCAATTCTTTCCCCTCCCCTTCTCTCTTATGCACCTATATATCACCATCTGCCTGTTCTCCAAATGTACTGGAGAAATGCAGTGCATTGAACAGAAAAAAAAAGTAGTGAGAAAAATTGCTCACAGCATATAGGGACTTACCCACATTGAGAGAAAACTTGTGGGGTGTGCTGAAATGCTTAAATGTTTTGTACTATCAGAGCAGTCCAAAAATATCCTGCTGGATATTAGGACTTAGCAAATTCACCCTTGCAGTGTTTTCTTGTGCACTCCATATTAGGTAGACCTAAGAGAGTCCCAGTGTCTGTAGCTCTCAAAGCTGCAGCACAGAAGACGTCACTGGTCTTCCTTTGGGTGGCTCGAATCTCCTGTTGACTGTCACTATTACTTACTTAAGGAAGGAAAAGAAAAAAAAAAGGCACTTCGTTCAAGGTTGCTCCATTTTTGGAATTGCTTGTAATGACTTGCTCTAATGATGATTCTACCTTCAGGTCTGCCATCTCTCCCTTAAAAATCCAAACCCCCTCTCACCAGGGAAAAACTGCAGAACCGTACTGGTACAAGGATGTTCTGCTTGCACTGAATTTGCAGAGCAGGAGGATACATTCATTGCCAGAGAAAGGAAGCTCCCTCCCTCCCCCCTGCAAAAAGCTATTTTTTGCAGGCGTTGTCATATCTTATCCCCAGGAAGAGGACAGGGCTGTGCTAGAAAGTCGTCAGAGTCACATTTGCTTCTGTTTTACTCTGTCCTTCACAGCATCACTATAACAGTTTATCAATACAGTTGAGGGCAAGGCACAACACACACGCACAGCACATTCCTCTAATGAAAACAAATCCTTGCTAGAGGAAGAAACAGTTTGCAGATCTGCCTCCTAAATCCCACTCCCATTGCAATAATGTTTTCACCACTACTTGCATTTAGGGACATAAGGGTACTCAAAGCCGTAAAGCACATCATTTGTGCTGAACAGTTGTAGTACTTTGTCCAAAATAATGTGTGGTCCCAAATCCCACATGAATAAAGGAATCTAGACATATAATTAGAATAAATAAGATTTTGCGCTTACAGTGTGTCTGTCATCTGAAAGTATGTGCAGATATTAATTAAGCTCCACAAACCCCAGATGAAGTAGATTAGTAGCTTCATCCCTGTTTTACAGAGGTTTAGAGTAAAGTGTGACACATAATCAGAGCTGAAACTGCAGCAGGGCTGGCCGTGCCAGAGATGGTGAGAGCCAGGGCTCCACCTCCTCTCCAGCCTCTCCACTGAATTGCCTTCAATGGAAAATGACTGAGTTGCAGTTCTTTGCTCTCTGGAAGAGAAAGGCACACCCTGTTGCACAACAGTAGCAAAGCCCCAGCCTGAAGTGCTTAGTTTGGGAAGACAAACCTGGAGCTCACTTGTTGTCATACATTTGCTTTGGGTGCTGTGTCTCTCTTTCTGAGACACAAGAGATCCCCTCTGCAGCAGCACCTCCCAAACAGCCCTAACAGCACGGCTCGTGGCTCCTCAGGTTTGGAGGATGTGCTATAGGGAGTATCTGAAGTACTTTAACATGCAGTATTGGTTTGTATTATTTCTATTTCTATGCCTTTTTACTATAACTCAGAAGCCACACCAACCTAGGATCAAACAGACAGAATGTAATTAAAAACTGTGGTCAATACATACATTCAAACCTTAAAATAACCCTCTCTTGAAGCAGGTTTTACATTCCGTTTTACATTTTACATCTGGTACCATCCAAAAATATTTTAAGCAATGAACATGAAGTATATGTGTATTAAGAAAAAAAACTCCAGACCCTTAGAAAGTACTATTAGTAAATCTTCAGTGGTTTTGTATGTTAAAGAATAGTTAAAAATTTATTTTACAGGCATTACCTACTGAAATTCAAGTTCTTATGACAGCAGTTTCTCAAAGATTTCCCTTAAGTAGTAGCTGTGATAATGAAAACTATTTCTCAGTATCATAAAAGTAGTACAACTGTCCAATTCCTCAAAATTGCCCAGTCCTTAACTCTGCTTATTACCTTTGCCTAAACAGGAGCAAGGGGAGCAGCATCTCATGCAGCCAGGAAGAAGTCTCTCCAGAACAGATAAAAACAGGTCGCTCACTGTGTCTCTCTAGATACAATTATCCACCTAATTACACTTAGGACAAATGTACAGTTGTCCTAACGACTGGCAGATGCATTTTAATTGTGATGTTCAATTCTCTGTACACAAATATAAAAAACTGAGCAAGAAATGTCACCAGAAAATGGAAACAGACCACGGCATACCCATCTACAAAATAGCCAACAAACTGGGTAAACTACAGACATAAAGCAGCTCCTTAGAAGACAAATAACTCTATTAATGTGAAAACTATGCTCTTTTGTTCTCACATTTAAGCACAGAAAGCATTCTAATTTCAGTTTTCAAGGTAAAAATGGTTTTAATTAGCATCCTAGCTACCTTACAAGATGTACAGACCTTGGTTTGATGGAACCATGATAATTTACCCATGCAGAGAATCTGCCCTGTGATTTATATCGTTACTGCATGGCAGCATGAAACAAATCCCCAAGGAAGTAACGCATGTCATCCTTGAAAATATTAAGCAATCAAGCCATGTTTTATTATGTGAATGGATGCCTTTGAAAACAAGGATGCATGCACCATACTGTGAGGTAAAATGAAATAAATGAACAGAAATAATTCATTTCCATGTTCTAATCAGTAGAAACTGTAGTCTCCAAATTACCCTGATGCTACCAAATGCGAGTCTGGAGACAATAGGTTGACTCTTCTACTAAAATGAACATGAAATTGCATCCTAAGTACACAATGAAGGACAAATTAAACAGTCCAAGACTTTGCAATGTCTTTTTCTTTTTATTCGGCCCTTGCAACCCACTGAACAATTAAGAGCACAAGATTTAAATAAAGCATCATGTAGTTTTTAAATGCTCAAATCTAATCAAGAGCAATGCACTTATCTTAGGCAAAGGGAACATAATCTATAAAAAAATCTGTTCTCAATCAAGCTCTTCAGCTTCTAGCATTACCAGCAGAGCAAGATTTGTGTTCTGCCAGTAAAAGGATGTCTCTGGCAAGCAAAATGAAGTGTGTGTATATATATATATATATATATATATATATATCTATATCTCTCTCCAAGACTAGAACTGCACACTTGCTGGCTGTGTTGTATTCACAGACTGGGACACCGTCATCTCTGCAAGGACCTGAGACAAGTGTTACACTGCTTACTGCTATTATATATAGCCATGCATTTATCAGAGATGCTGACCATTCAGAAAATAAAATCCAGCGCCTACAGGCATGAGGCGATGGAAACAGAGCTTTGATAACAAAATCAGGTTAATACAAAACAGTTGAAATAGAACATTGTATTTCTATGAAAATGTACACAGATATAATTACATGGGTAAAAGACCAAGGGGTGGAGAGGGTTTTTTTAAACACTGAGTCTACAAGACCAGCTTTAAAGCTAAGCTATTTTTCTGTAAGTGCATTATTTGTTCTAGCCTGCTCATCTTAAAAAGAACTGTAAGAAGTTCAGAGAGAGGTAAGAGCAATGATGAAAGGAATGGAACTGGTTCAGTGACAGATACCTGTAAAATCAGTAGTAGGAGGAGGATGAATAAGAATCAGCAGTAAGTTATGTCTTCCAAAGTGAGAATAAAGTGCATCAGTGTGGCTAAGAAGAGCTGCATCAAGAACACAGAGAATCTGGCAGCTCTTTGTACAGCAGAAAGGAGACCTGTGGGTCTCCTTGCCGAAGGGTATTGTGGAGGATGAAAGCTCCAACACAGGCTCAAGACAAGCTCATGAAGGAGAAATCCACTGGGAATTACTATGCAAGTAGAATCTGCCTCTACTTTGGGATGCCCCCAAGCTAAGTCCTAACCTTCGAAGTACCACATATGCCAGCCCTGGCCTCATTCTTTCCTAGGCACTTCTTTGCTGCTGGTGGCGAGGAGGAGCAGTTGAACCTCTGGCCTGACCTGATACAATCGTGCCAATGTTATGTTCAGTATCTACTTGCAGAAAAAATTCCTGGTAATAGCTTCAGATTCACTTTGGTGGGGGGGAAGACTGGATGAAACACAGCTTTGCAGGAAAGGACTTGGTGAACAAGCAGCTGGCCATAGGCCAGCCATGTGCCCTTGCAGCAAAGGCAGCTAACAGTATCCTGGGCTGCCTTAAGGAGAGTGTTGCCAAAAGGTCGAGTGACTTCATCCTGCCCCTCTACTCAGCACTGGTGAGGCTACACCTGGAGCACTGTGTCCAGTTCTGGGCTCTCCAGTACAAGGAAGACATGGACACACTGGAGAGAGTCCAGGCAAAGGGGAATTGAAATCATCAAGGGACTGGAGCATCTGTCATACAAGGAAAAGCTGAGAGCTGGGACTGTTCAGCCTTGTAGAAGAGAAGAAATACCTTATCAGTACACGTAAATATCTGATGGTAAGGGGTAAAGAAGTGGAACCTCTTAGAACTTCTCAGGGGTATCCAGTGACTGGATGGGCACAAACTGAAACACAAGAAGTTCCATTTAAACATTAGTAAAAGCTTTGTTTATTGTAAGAAAGATCAAATACTGGAAGAGATGGCACAGAGGTTGCTCCATCCTTGGAGACAGTCAAACCCCAGCTGGACACGGTCCTAGTACCCTGCTCTAGCTGAACCTGTTAAGCAGGGAGTTGGACTGTAAGACCTCCCAATATCCCTTCTAACCTCAACCCTTCTGTGATTCTGGTATGTGGGTGATTACTCCCCAGCTGCATTTACCACAAAGAACTTATCCCAAAAAATAACCAGGTGTTCCTGTGGAAAGGCCACAATCTACACTAATCTTGGAAAACGATGGTCACCAAACAGCCTACAGTCAATTTGTTGGCCCGGCTTAGGTGACTTAAATCCAGGTGAGTGGGAAGCTTGTTTTTCCAACTTCTGTTGGAGAGTATTCTGTGACTGTGAACCCTTCCTGCACAGCTGCCAACCTTATGTTTCATGGTGCAGATGACAGCCAAAGAACAACTCTCTTGATTAGCACAACCTCTGTTAGCTGTATATTCTCTTTGATTTCATTATGGAACAAATCAAGTATGTGTTCACAAGATCATGTTTTCCACCCGTTCATGCGGTCAAAAGAAAACACATTATGAATAGGGACACATTATGAACAAAACACAATACATTGTTCACTTTGTTTTGCTATCAAGGATAGGGATGAGGTAGTACAGACAGCTACATGGCATTCTGATACCAACCTTACTGCCCTTGCCCCAACCTTCAAGAGAAATAAAGAATCATTACAGTTTTTGACTGCATTCAGTAATATCCAAGTATGAGTCAAGCAAATTTTTTGCTTAGTTCTGATGGTATTTTTTATTGTTTTCATTAAATCTGGCACGGTGATGGAGATGATGGGTGCCCATTCCCTTCCCTTTTAAACAGATGATTCTTTCCCTTCTTCCCTGAACTAAAACATGTTGAGAATTGCTGCGACTTGACAAGGTGCTATGTGAGATGCATGCTGGGCAGGAGTCCTCCGAATATCTCAGTTTTCAGTCTGACTTGCAATATTACATACAGAGCTTTAGGACTGAAATCCAACATACTAGCATTGATTTTCTCCTCCTCTGAATCCACAGTGAGAATGGTACTGAATGCACTGTGGCTGGGAAATAACAAATTTCAGTGTCTTTCTCTAGTTACATACAGGTAGGTGGATTTGTGTATCGCTTTACAAGGAGGTGTCATCTGCCCCAGCTTATGTTATATTTTCTGACTTGGTTGGGCACATGTCAGTTTTGTTATCACCATCCCAAAGCTGTGTATTGCATGATGTTATCTAACCAAATTTGGTACATACTGAAAGAAGTAAGCCATAGTTATTTGGCTGTAGAAATGTGCTGTCAGAGGTCACAGTGTAAGACAAGGAGATAGGGACTAACCTCTTCTTTCTAGACCAGCAAAGATACCTGCTCAGTAGAAACTTCATCAGCCCCTGGGAGGGAGAAGTGCTCTATGACCCTTGCAAGCAGGCCCCAGAAGGGGCCTGTGAAAGGGAAGAAGAAAGAAACAGAGCTGTTCTAGTAAAGGAAGGGATAACAGAAATGTGTGAGACAGAATCAGGAGCAACGTGGAAAAAGAACCCTATCAAGTTGTATTAAAGAAACTGTGGTCTCACAGGATGTACAATTTTTAGGGGCCAACCCAAGCTAATTATTTCTGGCAGCAAACAGCTATCTCACCAAAGGAGTAGTTGCTCACCTCACCGGGAGTATGCTTCAAATAGCCCTGAAAACTGATTCTGTATGTCTTTTTCAAATGAAAACAAAATTCCTCAACAAATACACTTCCTTAGATTAGGTATTAGCCAGTAGCACGTACTTTGTAAAGGCCAATGGTGGATTCCTGATACAGGTTTAAGGATCCAGTGACATCACTCAGAAACTGCAAGTGTTACAGGAAGCAGCACAACTGTGTGGTATTTTCAAAGTGCCTGTGTATTTTCGAACACAGCATTGGGCACCAAGTGCCAAAGGCCCCTGGGATGAAGCAGAGCAGGGCACCCAGCCCTGGGATGAGCCTGGCACTGCAGTGCTGCTGTATGGTGCTCCTCTGCCACACAGCAGCGTGCTTTATATGGAAAGCACGCTGATTTGACAGCTACTGTAAACACCCTACAGTCACAGCAAAACACAGCCATTTTCAGCTGTGCAGAGAAACAGACTGTGTGTATTATGGTGGTGAGTCTACCCTGTGTAAGGGTGAAGGTACTGACACCCAATGGACTCATTCATTGCTCAATCTGTGCCCTTCATTTAAAGCCAGCAACACTCTTCACGTTGGAATTTTCCAAATATAGCTTTGACAACCCAGTTCTGAGAGCCCAGGGGAAGAGACATGACTACTTTGCTAATTGATGCTGATACACCAGGGAGGCTTGGCACTGTCTACAGCAGAGTTTTCCCTTAAAGTGGACTAGGTCAGCTGGATGGCAATTGTACCAAGTCAAACAGCAATTCTCATAACCAGATCCTCTTTCTCTAAATTATTGCATATCCACAACAGTACTACTAGAGTGGGAAAACAATGTATCCAAACTGGGAGGACCAGCACTGAAACGTGTGAATTTAATTCCAGCTGCCTGTGTATGCATCTCGCATACTTTCAAACCCCTTGGAACTAGCTGATAATCTAGTTTGCCCTCTTGCATAATCCAAGACATATATTTCCCTCTGGTAGGGGACTGAACATACTGTGCTCAAGAACTTGTATTTTTAATAGAAGTACAGCTGGTACTTGGCTAATACATACATTTCAGAAAGACATTCCGTTTTCTTCTGATGGCCTCGAGGAGATTCAGAATTTACCACTTGTTACATTACATCCTCAATTGCATAAACCCAGTCTTAAGTTCTCCATGGGGACAGTGTCTCATTCAGTACACAGGACAAAATCACTTAGCTAGCAGCCATTCGATATTTTATTTTCGCCCTTTTTATTTGATGCATAGCCCTAAAAGCCTTGTTTACTGCACATTATTCCAGCTCTATTCTGAAGGCAGAATGATTAATTTCCTTACAGACTTTTCTATAGTGCTCATCAGACGCTTCTAACTTGTTATGTGCAATTTCCTAGCTTTTGGAAAAGCACACAAAGGAATGCCATTATGTGCCATCATGTAGCTACTGCCATGATTCATATCAGCAGGGATAGACCAGACCTTTGCTAACTTAGCTAACAGGTGTGAACCACAGGCTGCCAGCAGGGCCAAGTTAAAGGAGGTGAGGTGCATGCTTAAGTAAGTCATTTTCACTGGTATTTGCTGGCACCAGGGTGGGAAGATTCAGAATATTAAGGAGACCAAAGGACATGGAAAGGAAGTACTATTACAGGTTCCTGCTCTTTTTCCATTCTCTTAAGACTGACCCCTTTAATTTATCCTTTCCAGCATGCCCACCCCTCCATCCATGTGTCCTCTCATCTATCCAGTCTTATCTGATGTTATCTATCTTACCCTATTTTCTGTCTATCCTTATTTCTCTGACTTTGTTATTCAGTTTTTTTCCTCTTCCCTACCTGCTTGCAGACTGAGTTTCTGCCCCCAAATTTCTCATCTCGCTGTCTTTTTCCACTCTTCTAAATTTTACATCCATCCCTTGACGAAATCATCATCACAGAATACTCTGAATTGGAAGGGACCCACAAGGACCATCGAGATCATCTCTGGGTCTCACACAAGACAGCCCCAAGAGTCACACCATGTGCCTGAGAGCATTGTCCAAACATTTCCTGAACTCTGGCAGGCTGGTGCTGTGACCACTTCCCTGGGGAGCCTGTTCTAGTGCCCAACCATCCTCTGGGTGAACAATCTTTTCCTAATATCCAACCTAAACCTTCCCTGACATGTCAGGCCATTTCATTGGGTCCCATTACTGGTCACCACAGAGACAGATCAGTGCCTGCCCCTCCTCTTCCCCTCACAAGGAAGTTGGAGACTGCAATGAGGTCTCCCCTCACTCTCCTCCAGGCTGAACAGCCCAAGTGACCTCAGCTGTTCCTCATATGGCTTCCCCTGAAGATCCTTCACTGTCTTGGTTGCCCTCCTTTGGATGCTCTCTTAATAGTTTAATATCCATCTTACACTGTGGCACGCAGAGCTGCCCCCAGCACTCGAGGTGAGGCTGCCCCAGTGCAGAGCAGAGCGGGACAATCCCCTCCCTTGCCCAGCTGGCGATGCTGTGCCTGATGCACCCCAGGACACAGGTGGCCCTCCTGGCTGCCAGGGCACTGCTGACTCACATTCAACTTGCCTTTGACCAGGACCCCAGATGCTTTCTGTGAAGCAGCTTTCCAGCCTCTCGTGCCCCACACTGCAGGTACACCCAGGGCTGCCCTGGGGCAGGTGCCCTCATGAACCCACGCTGGCTGTGACCAATGACTGCACTGTCTTTCAGGTGTTTTTCAATACCTCCCAGAATAATCTCTATAATTTTACCAGTCACTGAAGTGAGACAGACAGGCCTTTAGTTACAAAGGTCATTCCTCTTGCTCTTCTTGAAAATTCCTGGAGTTTGAGGGGAATAAGCATTCACACACTCCTTAAAGCTTTCAGAAATACTTATCTACTAACCATATATGTGTTTTTTAAAGGTTACAACTTGGATAACCTAGGAAAGATTTTCTCAGGGATGAGAGCACATTCACATGCTACCCATTCCTGACAAAGCCTGGAGACAGGCTAAGGAAGAGTAAAGAGGGTATTGCAGAAGCTTTTAAGGTTTCTTCTTTAGCCTCCTTTTTCACAAACAGCTAAGCCATGTTGGGATGACATTTTCTGAAGTAAACTGGGCCAGAACATCTGAGATGTGCACCTTGGAAATTTTTAGTCCAAGTTACTATAATTTCAGAAAATTGCAAGCAACTGAAATGTGAAGACACAGAATGTGGTTATGTCCATTAAATAAGACAAAAACGAGAGCTATCAGTATCATGTTGGCAACTAATTTGATGGCTTTTCTGGTACCAGCGACTTCTCTGAAATCATGACACAGAACAAAGAACATCATTCCATCCAGCTAGGTTTTTACTGAGTGAATTTGTAAAGGCTGTATTACAACAACAAAGTAATATTATTGTCCCATATAAGCCCGACATGTGCACAGAAGTCTTGGAACATTCTCCTGACATGCACCAGCTATTCATTTGCTATTTTTGTACTGAACATTTATTATTACCAAATATCTTGCCCTTTGCCTGTAGGTCCTACTATTTTCTCTCAATTATAACTTCACTTAACATTTGATCTCTTGTACACTGATACCCCTTAAGTTTTGGAGTTGCCAGCAAACCTCATCAGGACCAAATTTATGCCAGGAGACACAAATGTGCTAGCAAAGACACTAAGTAGTCACATGGATATAAAATTCCTGTAAAAATTAAATTAGTCAAGACAAACTTCTAAAATCCCAGGGAGACCTGGTAATGGCTACAGTTAAGAAGACACACCATTGATGAAATACGATTAACTGTTCTCGTTTCACAAGAGAAGTGTATTTTGGTCTTCCACAAAGCTCCCTGTATAATTATTAGTGTTATTAAGCTCTAGGCCCTGTGTCTGGAAAACAGCTTGTTTTGGGCTTGGTGCCACAGAAAAAGAATACTTGCTGGGTAGGAGTGTTACGAAAAAACCCCACAAATGTGGAGTCACTGCCCCTACACAAGGCTGAAACTAAGCTGCAGCTTACGACAGTAACAGATTCATTTTATAGTAAACTCATAGTTTACCTTGATTTGAGTAGACTCAAGAAACCAGCCCAAGGTTTACAAACCCCATATCTATCTATCTATCTATAGTTATTTATTCAGATCTTTCAAACATCAGTGTACTGCTTATTTAAAATGCTTAACAGTTAGTAGGAAAAGCAGCAAAGACAAAGCAGTGAAGTGACTTCCAAAACTATCAGCCTCTGTCAATTAAAGTATTTACTTTTGACACAAGTCCTAATTAGTTAAAAACAGTCAATCCAGTCTTAAAATAGAAGTTCAAACTA
Organism: Aleadryas rufinucha; assembly: GCA_013397815.1. Taxonomy (NCBI): domain Eukaryota; kingdom Metazoa; phylum Chordata; class Aves; order Passeriformes; genus Aleadryas; species Aleadryas rufinucha. Next base: position 350,691 of record VZTH01005606.1, read on the forward strand.
CCCAATTTATTCTTGGAACAGTCACTTGCTCTCAGGATTAGGAAGACAATGGCATCCAGAGCAAGCATGAGCCCTCACCCCTCTTATTACAGTTAATCAGGAACATAAATACTATAATGGAGCTGAGCCCCTGCAAACTCACCAGGCTGTGCATAATTTCCACTCCAGCTGGATTCACTGTGAGCGCTTCATCATACAATTGCTTAGCCTCCTCCAAATTGCCTTTCATCTCTGCAAGCCTCCCACGCATGTACAGTACAGCATGAGATGTGGGGAAAAGACTAGCTGCCTCCTGGGTACAAAAGCCTGCTTCTTTGAGGTGCTGCTGTTCCAGGAAGAGTTCAGCTGAAAGAAAAACAAAACACCAAGCCATAAAAATAAAGCAAAAAACACCCTACCATTAGATGAAATGAAGCAGAGACCTTTCTTCATATTAATTATATACCATCTGCCTTAAGCATATTAAAACATGAGGCCATGATCCTGCACAATGCTTAGTGCTATGGTTAGTGCTTACTACTATGACATTCACTGAATGTATCTTCTCCTAATGCTAAGGGATCTGTATAGGTGTTCATGGACACCCCTGAGTGGTGTCCTGACAGAGGCCTTAAGGATTCCTCCACTGGGAAAGTAAACAGTGCTGAACTGAGCCCTAATGAAGCAGGGCTGGTAGCTACTCGGGGCCATCACATATATTTCCAAAAATTCTGTGGGGGGATAAAAGAACCGAATAAGCCATCACTGTCTACTGAGAACTTAAAAAATGTCAGAGTAATAGGACATATCTGAGCTGGACACTAGATAACTTATTTAAAAGAGTATTTTCCCATTTAAAAATAAGATTAAAATTGTTTCTCTCTGCTTATTTGGCAAATTTATGAGACAACTGTCTCTTAATTTTTCAGAGACTGTTAAAATCAAAAGGCCTTTATAATATAGACTTATTTATATTGTGTATTCACCCATTTACATGCTCATACATTACAGAAAAACAAAACAGCTCTTGGGAGAGACTGCTCATTTATTTGCTTGAACTATCAGCAACTATGTTAGTGGTTTCCTTAGAAAAAAGTATGTAACAGGCATACTTACGCATTTGAATGTCAACTTGTTAATAAAATAATTTCTCATGATAAATTTCACAACATATCTCATGGTTGAACTTTAACATTTCTCAGGATTCGGACTACATGATTGTGGTGTTGGACTGGATGACTGTTGTAGGTTCCTTCCAAATGAAACACTCTATTCTAATTCTAGATTTATTAGATATTAAATTCTTTCAAAAGGTCAAAAGTGATACTCAGTTTTCACTGCCACACGTAATTGAAAAGGGAAATGGTCTTTTATGTGTGTATATATATATACACACGTGTAAGCATGTATGTAGATAAAATAATTCTCTTTCTTCATACAGCAGGCATTGCTCTTTGATCCATAACCTGTGTTCTACATGTTCTCACTGCAAAATCTTTTTTTTTTTTTAACTGATGTCATGCAGTAAGTGTTGACAGTTCAAGAGTCCAATTCACAATTACTAATTCAGGCTCCAGATTTAGAAAAACTATTCTGAAATTAGACACAACCTTAAATGTCCTGACTTTTAAAGGCAATCAATAGTCTTGGGAAGTCTCTGAGAGGGAGGAAATGAGTGAAAATTCCTCTTGAATAGCTTTGAAACTGCAATTTCAGAACACTGGGAGACCCAGATGACTGTGGGGACTTGTCATTGTGACATGGAGCTTGCTAGAGGTGAGCAGAGAAGCATCTCAAAGGCAGTCCCCTGCCTGATCATGGGAAGGCTCCACCTTGGCCTATCTGACATGAGACTGGGATCACAAATGGCATTTCTACTAGCACACTAAAAACGATTCTGTAGTGAAGTGGCAGCATGGCTGAACACCCTTCCACTTCTGAGGTGACCCTCCTAGAAAAGGATGAGACACTGTTGAGAAAATGCTCGAATATTTCTCAGCCATCCCTAGGTTGTGGTACAAGATAAATGTCGTTCTCCAAGGCTGTCAACATGAGCAAAATATTAGTTCCTTCAGAAGAGTTATACTCTTTCAGAATGACTCACATACATTTCTTTCCGGTTAATCAAAAAATCTCTGCATGCATCCCTTCCCTTGGCTCCAAGAGGCTGCAGCTATCTATAATAACAGATAGCAAGGCCATGTACCTTGTCAAGCTGAGTATGTGCACAGCCTTATGCAAAAATTTGTGGGAGGACAGTATTTTCCTAGCACTTCCAAGGAACAGAGCATTTTCCTGCCAAGTGCTGCATAGCAGCTGATGCCATGCATGTGGTATTAATGAGGCTGGGGATGTGCAAAGCAACGATTCACAGCCTGAAGATGAACACTCCATTCCCAAAGTTTGCACAAACTCAGCAGCACAAAAGAAGGGGTGAAATCCTGGCACTGTTTCAAGTCAGCAGAAGTTCTGAATACTGCCACACTAAAAGCTCTATTAGCAACTAAGAGCATCGTGTGACTTGTTTCATTTCAGAACAGAACTGGGAGCAAGTGGGTTTAGATATGAAATCACGCACAGCCGGTGTTTCAATGCATGCAAAATAGAGAGTACTTATTCTTTCAATGGTGCCTGTAAATCTTCTTCAGTAATAACAATTATTTAGAGGAAGTGCAGCAACACAGAATCTAAATAAGATCTACAAATTGTATTTTATGGTATGGTAATGTAGCATATTAAAGTTCAGTCCATTTCTTTGCAGACTCAATAGTCAATAAAAATGATTTAATGGTGTGGGAGGCCTAATTTGCATAAAAAAGAATGAGAGGGGTGCCTTTTGGTTACCAAAGGAAAGGACTGCTAGAATTTTTAGCTACCCAGCTAAAAATAGACATTAAAGGACATCGTTTAGGCCTGCATTAAAATGTGTTTTCTGTAAACTCATTTTTCACTTCTATTACACACTCATTTTATTTATAGATTAACAAGATACGCTTACGTAACATGGAATAAAAACACAGCTAGAGGCAGAAATCAAACGCAAAAAACAAGGACCTGCTAAATTTACCATGGTAAAACCCTCAGAGGTACTGAAAGTACTGAAACACCTGCTTTCATGTTACCTGGGTTAGCAGCTTCCTGACCATTGGATTAATCAGCCTATCTCCTTATATAACCTAATTATGCTGTAAATAACATCTAACCAAATTAGCAGCCTTTGTGAGGAAGTTCTGTTATACAGACTTGGCATCCAGTTCCACTCCAAAGCAGAGCATAGCTACTCATGCTGACACAGGTATCTAATATCTGTAATTCTTATCCTGTGAAAGGATCAATGCTTTAGGGAAACCATTTATGAACCTCTAATTATTGCACTAGATTGTTCTTGGTACTGACATTCTTCAGAGCTTTCAATCTAAAACCAATCTTCCTTGCTCTCTCTCACTTAACACCGTCTCCATAAAAAATAAATTTACAAATTTACAGTCTATTTTGAACTAAAAGCTCTCTGAATGCTACTGAGCAGAGAGAGGATGATCCTGGATGTACCATTCTTCTATTATTCTCTCTGGAGTGATGCTAGAAACTCTGCACGTGAATGACATTAGGGAATGTTTCAGCACTCTTAACTACAGGTGAGAGACAGCGCACTGCATGGATGGGCAGAGACAGGTTCAATCTCTCTCTCCTTCCATTCAGTTACTGAAGCCTGCACCTGCACTGAGACCACGAGCAGCTATCCAGCTGACTTCAAAGTTCAGCCTAGCACAATTTATTCCTTTCTCAGATTCACTTTATGTCTCCCATTTGTGCTCTCCTGTAGTACTGTCCAACCTATTCTGCTGTTCTTCCAGACACCTGTTGTCTTCGCTTGTGGCTATGGCCTCTTCTGCCTGCACTTGCAACTGGACTGATGTACCTGTTTCAATGCTGGGCCCAGTCCCTGAGAGCAGCATGCATCTGTACTGATATTTTTATTAACTTCTAATACAAGCTCCTAGTTATTTCAGCTGTTTCTGCTAGCATTTAAGCTCATCTACAGTGAAGATCCTTAATCAAGTGCAAATTGCCAGAAGCATATCATCTACTTGCTCTCCCAAAGACCACTAACAAATGCACAGACCAAGAGCAATTTCCAGAACACTGACAAAGCTGGGTGTCCTACAGTCAGCCCCTTTATTTTGGCCAAGATAAAATTATTTGCAGAGTTCTGTTAGGCAGTCCATCAGGGGTGTAACAACAGTGTAACCCAGTCATGTCTGCATCACACTGCTGTCTGAGAAACAGAGCTGTTCAACATCACCTTGAACACTGACTCTATTCCCCATTTCAAAGCAGTGTCAAGAGTGATTGTGCTTCTCACTGCAGCAACAACTGTAATTCTAGCCTAAAGAAATCAAACATATTTGAAATGTTTTTCTGCAATGTGAACAACCCAAGAGTTAAAATTTTGTTCCTTGTGAAGCACATCTGGTGTTACCCAAGAGAACTCCTACAAAGTAGACTGCTCCAAATCACTTGGTTGTGTGTGCCTGACGCATCTAAAGCACTCTGCTCTCGTCCACCCCAAAAATGTTACTGCACAGTGACACGGCCAGGGTAACAGCCAAATGCCCAGCAGGATGGTACAGTGCAGAGCAGCCCTTCACACTTAAGAAGGTGAGAGCATCTGCGAGGGTGTGTTGGAAGGTGATTTCTGTTCCACATCATCGGCCTTCAGGAGCTATTAATGCTTGTTACTGCAGGAGCCCTTAGCCAGCTGGAAAAACCCACTCTGAGACAGCTCTGCCATCAGCAGTCACTACTGAGCTATTCCATGACAAAGGGTTCCCCCACTGCCTTTCCTTTCTGGCAGGTGAGGTTTAGTCATTGCTCCATGCTATGACACCACCCTGCATGCAGTAGCTTGACAATTTGTGGCAGATTAGACAGAAGATTCCTCAAGGCATATCCTGACTACAATAATTTCATTTGATACAAACATTTGATACAGAAATGAAGTACAGAAACTGCCGCTTGTTCCCATACACCTGAGCTCAGCCACTTGCTCTTCTGAATGAGGCAACAGATTTACATCCTCTCTTTGCATGCAAACTGAAATCCAGGGACTGGCTTTAAATTCCCAAGTTTCGGGTCTCACAGGCCCTGAAATGACCACCAACCATTTTTTACAAATGCAGCATTAGAGTGAAAGTTTTTGGAAGCCGCACAGAAGTGCCACGACTACCTTTTACACTAAATGGTGCAGTCAAAACATGATGACACAGCCCAGTCAAGTATAAATTCCTATTTTCCGTCTCTGGTATGAATAAGTCTCCTGCCCCATTCTTTACAACTGTGTACACTTCATCACTTGTCCAAACTTTTTGGGCAGCTGAGGAAATGCTAATTTTTGGTACCCTCAGTCACTCTCTGGCAGTGCAACAGGTTTCTCTCCATCTCTTGGCAAATTTTCTACAGAATGCTAAACACTGGTAGCTGCTGCCTGTTTCCTTCACAAGCAAGTGTTCAAGACACATGTGAATGTTCGCGTGTCCCAGATTTTGAGAAATGCTATGTGCTCTTTTGAAGACTCTCCATGCAGAAGGATTACCAGTCCACAAACTTTCACATCCTGGCCCAGCAATGAGAAACATCCAGAAGCCTCAGGAATGGAGGAGGCAATCCCAAATGCCCTGTACTGACACAAGGCTCTAAGAATCCTTCCGACTTTTTAAATTCACTGTTGAAAGAAAATAAAATAAACCGAACTGGAGAGTGTATAACAAAACTTATTAATCCCTCTCGAGGATGTTCACATGAAGAGAAATAGGGAATTTGGTGATCTTTAGTCTCTACCACAAGTCTCTAGAACAGAGCTTGCTAAGTCAGGAGGCACAGCAGAACCACAGCTGGCTTCTGAACTCCATTAATAACATTTCAGAGGGGACAAAACCAGCTCACTTTACCATTTCTATCTCCAGCTGAAGTGTTCCTAATAGTAAGTAAATACTGCAGGGGAGCCATCTTTGCAATATACCTTTATTCTCCTCAGAAATGGAAATGTAATAAAGGGCTCTCTCCTGCTCCCCCTCACCAGGCTCCAGCTTTTCACAGTGCTTTGTGTCACTGTAATGAGACACAAAAATTAGCAGCGTTTATGGAGCTCAAGAACTCAAGCAGTGAATGGGGAAGGTCTAAACTTGAAATTCTAAAATTTGAAAGCACTTAAAAAAAGAAAGAAAAATATAAGAATTGGTTCAACAGCCAGTGCTGCATTACAGGACAGTATCAGAACCAGCTATTCTGGCAATACCAATAAAGATGTCTCCCACACCTGATAAACACCTTTAATATCAGAGCTAATAACTTGTGGGGGCTTAGGACTGCTAAAAGCTTGGAGAAGGAAGAACACTGAAGTGCCCATGCGCAGGCTGTGCAAACACAAGCTGTGCTGGGTGAGCAGAGGGGCAGCAGGGAGGGCCTGGCTGCACCCTTGGCTGCTGCCAGGATCCCGCTCTGCGGCCGCGGACCAGCGCGTTGGAGTCCTCAGCCCACTGGCCCCAACGACACTTTCTCGTGGAACAAAGCCCATCTCCTCTAACACAGCTTTTTCCCAGGAACTGGCCCATGTGGAATAAAATAAATAAATCACAAGTGTTTTGCGAAGGGGAAAAAAAAAGTTCCTGCTGTACATAACTCAGGGGAGCAGATGTTTTTCCATTAGCTCACTGTTCTCTGCTGCACTGGCTCTCTTTGCATTTCTCATTTGTGGCATGTTCAGTATAATCTATTTTTCCTAGGTTAAACTGTAGCATGTCACTGAGACAGCAGGTAGCCTGCTCCAGCCCCACTGTGAGTACACGGAACAGTATCCTAGTCATTTTCCTCTAAATGCTCCTTCAAGTTAGCCTTAGGGTCTACCTGGTGAAGTTCACAGGCTGAGCTTAGCAGGCATTTAGCCAAACTTAGGTCAAATTACCAGACCTACTTTGCTGTGAGTGGCCATATTTGGTAAAGTATTGGGTTAGTCAAGAAGCTAAATAGTCAGATATAAACTACTAGTAAAGACAAACAAAGTGGACCTTGTAGTTAAAAGTAAGGCTTAAAATAATACAGTAACAGAAGCTAGAATATTAAAACTATTATTAAAACTGGCTTGTAGCATTCTAAAATGCTCTGTATAAATAGAGCATACAGTTATTACTGCCTGGAAATATAATCACACATACTTCAGATAAGAAATCATTCCAGTTACCCAAAGAGCTTAGAACTATTAACACTATTTCTTTCCAATACTGACATGCTTTGCTCTCTGGGTCAAAAGTGATCTTATAAAAATGTCGCATGAAGGTAAATTTTGGTCATAAATTTGAACGATTTCAAGTATATTTTCCTTAGCCAAACAGCATGAGTCTACTTTCTAAACAAAAAGGAGGAGTACTGGCATGACTTTTAGAAGTATTAGCACTAGTAATCTCTAGGATTCCCCTTGCAGCTCTTCCTGAAGGAAGAGGGAGGAGTTAACAAGCTTTACCAATGCCACCAAAGTTCCTTGCCTATTCTCAAACTTGAATTCAAGCCCTCAGCCATGAAAAGCAGAACAAAGAGGAGAAAGGAGCATATGGATTGCATAATGACCACCTCTCCTGGAGCTGCACCACCACAGCATGTGCACTGTAGCACTGCTCCTAAGCACTCCCTGAAACGAGCTGTTTCTCAGACATGGGGCCAAGAATAATGTTTAGGCTCATAAATGTTAAAGTGTTCCGAGATGACTCTTTTTAAGCAGCCATTATATTTAAGAGGACTAGGGGGGGTTATTGTTAAAAGGGACCAGACAAGCTGTGTTAACAATCTTTGCTGCAGAACACTTGGAAATAGAATATGCCTGTTAGTATTCCAAGCATGCCTGCTGCAGGGGAGCTCTATAGTCTTTGAGAACAGCACACTACTCTTCCAAAGCTGTAACTACCTGTGCAGAAAACAGGAAGATATGGAAGACCACTAAGGAAATGTGTCAAGTTCCCTGCTGCAGATGACTGTACTCCCAGGTGGTCCTGTAAGAGATGGCTGGACATGAGATTAATGATGAGAATTCACCATTTTATTTTGATGCTTGAAAGAGGAAATGACTCTTTCTAGAGACCACAGATCCATCAAGCAGCTCTTTGTTTACAGGAGGCTACAAAAAACTAGTTTGCCAAAGATCACTAGGCATTGCTGCAGGGAAAGACAAGGTACAGCATCTGTTACAGTGCAACACATTTGGATTTAGCAGCTGCACATCCAAAGACGGTGCTTTATTGTCTTCCCTACATAACTATGCTGGTCACAAACACAGAAAAGTTATAGATAAAACCACTAAGTGTATGGCCTCTTATGGGTGAAGTAAGTGTCTTTATCACAGCACAGAAGGGATTAACTATTGGCACAGGGTTCACAGCCTTCCCTTCAGCCACTGTTAAGGGAATGCACATATTCTCATAAGCTAATTGTGAAACCCGTAGAGAACAAGGGGTCTCCAGCTTGGAGGGACTGAGGACACTTCTGTACAAGGCAGGAACTCCTACTGCAGCTGCAGATGGAGGATGATCCAGTAAGGATTCCCCTATGTAAGCATCACTGGATAGCTACCACCCGCTAACAGTGCCTTTTGCAAGTATATGTGCTGGCTTTGTGGCCTGGCCTGGCTGCTGAAGGGCTGTAAGAGCAGCCCTGTATAGCTGTGGGATAGCTGGTTTTGTGTGCCTCTTCCCAATCTTAGTGTCTAAAGTTCTAACTGGACCAGCTGGTTGGTACCATTGGTTTTCATGCCCTGGGATATGAGGAGGCATGGAAACTGTAATGGCTCTAATGGAACCCAGACACGATTGCAACCTGGCACTTTCAATCCATACCCGTGCACAGAGACACGGCCAGCTGCGTCCTGTGAGTGCCTGAGAAGGGCGGATGCTTTGTTATAAATCTACCGTAGTATGAGGTTAGGAAATTGTAATAAATTCATCTAAGGATTTATGAGTCATGCTAAAAGGGTCGAAGTGTTAATGACAACAAAAACAACAACACACGAGTCATTTCCCAAAGGCGGATTAACATTTTTTCCCTTTGGAGATAGGACACTGAGGTATGAAAAACTTAGGCAACTTGCCTGGAGTCACAAGATGAGTCATTGATTGAAAAAGGCCAAGCCCAAGCTAAACCTGATAAAAATCTACAGCATACTGATGCAGACCTTTCATGAATATCAAGTGACTCCATATGCAGGCATCAGAATGTTACACTAATTGCCTGTTGCTTTCCACAGCCATTAATTTTGGAGTGAGCTGTAATGCAAAAACACCTGACTACCTCAACTTTCTCTAACCATGCATTTCTGTTTAATTTGTTGTCTATGAAACATCTCTATTTTGGAAGTTACTAACTTCTTAGAAGTATATTTGTTCCTCCTTTCCCCTCCTTTCAGATGGGAAAGATCCTAGTAGTGAAGGATACACTTTGGTATCCTATCCTATCAGTGATACCCTTTGGATTATTCCATTCACTAAGACCAGCGTAAGGTCGACCCACTTCCAAGAAGTCCTCTAGTTATTCAGGCACTGTGCCCTTCTCCATAGAGAGTAAAGACTGCCCCAAAATACCTGCATCTCTCTTCATCGCTCAGGATACCAGAATGCAGCAGCTTCCACACTACTGTGAGAAGAGAATGGGTACCTCAGCAGGAGCTCATTAAGATGCATCCATAACAATAACTGACTTCAGTAATGAAATTACAAAGCAGTCACAGTACATGTTTTCAAAATATCAATCCTGAATCAAGTCCAGCTAAAAGTAAGCATGAAGCAAAACAAAGGCTTAAAAAGTGGTAAGACAGAAAAGTTACAGCTTATAAATTCTATCTAAAAGAATTAATTAACACCTTTCAGAAAGGCACTCTATTCACACTGAAAAGCAATCATAGCAATTCACAGCAAGCACTAGGTCTTTATTGCTTTTGTCTTTTCAGACAGCAACAAAAATGTAAACTGCCTAGAGCTATCTGCAGGATGATGGACAACAGACACCTGACTTCTCATCATAATAAACTCCATTTATTTTCCTCCCCATCAGCCTTCTCTGCAGCCTTAAATCAGGAGTATAAACTGAATAAAGCAAAATCTTGCTGGTGATTTTGAAGCCCACAGCACATTACTGAAATTTACATCCACCCAAGTCATTACAGTGAACACAAGTGATTAACTTAAAAGATGATGCATTCCATAAGGTGACTTCTTTTGTTAATATGAATCAAATTGTAGTAAAAACAATGCAATTTATTTTGTTCTAGAACTAAAGTCTAATTGGTAGGAAGCTACCCACAAAAACAGCTACGAAAATCTTTGCTGAGAAGTAGGGTGAGACTGCCAGGTCTTATGTGAGAACTGTCAATTGCACAGATTAGCAAAATGAGAATTTGAAAGGTTCTCCTGCATGAAGAATAGAAAACTATCACCAGCTTTCCAGGGGGTTCAGCTTTTCTTTCCTCACTGCAAATGGTGAGACATCTAATAAGCAATCACAGCACTCAAAGGCAATTTCAGGCGCGCAACTGTGGGCCCAGTTATGGAAGAAAAACTGTGTCTCCTAAAAACAAAATTACAGGGCTGGAACTCTATCAGTTCTGAAACACTGGAATGCAAATGGCATAATGTGCTGGGCAAGTCTGTTCCTCACCAAATGTCCTAAATAAAACCCCTCCATGGGTTTGGAGATTGCTTGTGGGTAAAGTCTCTCCTCACTGTTTTCATTTCCCCTTATGCGTTCTGTTGTAGCATCTTTGCATCACTGTCTCAAACTGATACTCAACCTTCAAGACCCTGGGAGGTTCAAACAGTCAAGGACAGAGTGGAGAACTTGCTCTTTCTAATAATTTTCACTTAAACCTCAGCAAAGATTGGAAAGCTCCCAGTCTAAATCACATTTAAGACATGGTTTGCCCAGTCTTATTGCAGGGAAGCATGTAGGAAAAGGAGAATAGAAATAACTGTCCTTATGAACTACTGTTTGTTAATGAAGAGCTACCTACCCTCTTTTTCAAAAAGCATACTATAGTGATTACTGAAGTTTTCTGTGTGTTTTGGAAAAATAAAGGTGAGCTGAAAAATCACACTACTACAGTATTTTTTGGGGTCAAAATCAATAACTGGTGTTTCAAAAACCATCTGGGATAGACAGGCAGATTTTCTGCTGGAATAGAGTGATTTTCAACTAATGACTTCAACTACTCTGTTAATACTTACATCGTTTGATTCACCAGTGGAGGGAAAAAGGAACTCCAGGTGGCCCAGGACTTACCAGCTTGCAGCCAAATTTGCTCAAGAGTTGTCCACAGCTTCACAGGTCCCTGCTTCATTGTGCTGCTCTGCATAGTTACTTCAGACATGGCCTGTTCCAATCTTGATGCAGCAAGGGAAGAGGCTCGTTGTGATCCTAAGAACCAAAAAACCAATAATCTATTTTATACTTACGATATTTCTTAGACTCGTTAAGGCAGCAGGTCGGATCCTCCACTCACTACACTGGTTTTATGTAATAAGAACTCTGCTGAATTTTGGCATGACAAACTGGAGAACTATGTTTTATAAAAGGTTAATTTACTGAAAAAAAACCCCACTAAATTATCCAAGGGCTGCAGCTCAAACAAGCAAATTAAGAGACAGACAGTAATTTTATAAAGGTCTGCTTAGCATTCATCCAGGAAGCAACCATATTTTGCTCATTTGGGAAGGAGAAGTCTAGCATCAAATATTTTCCACAAATGCCCATTTTATAAGCACAGTCACCATACAATTACAAAACGCGTCCCACTAAGGTAAAAAATTCATACAGCATTACAAGATAGCTTAGCCCCATTCACATAGCACACACATTTTAAGTGACATCAATATTGTTCTACTGATTTAGAGGCAGTGTGGTTTTTCATTTAACCTTGGGGAGCAGAGAGTTCAGAGCTTTGACTATATTAACCTTTAGTATGCACTGTAACATTTACGCAAGAATAAAGTATTTGGCATCCACATCTCTGGGACAAAACATCACATTAAAAGCTTATCCCAGGAGGGCTGCATGGGCAGAGACCACGTTCTCCAGTACAGCATGTGGGATTATACTGGTGAGCCAACCTCCCAGAGGGGTATAAAGATGGTGGTAAACAAAGTAAGAAGCTACAAAATGAGATTTCAGAGTTGGCTTTGTAAAGCTTTGAGAAATAAATATTTTAATATACATAGGTTTTAATGTGATTTTATGGTTGATAAGCTCTTTCTCTGGAGAGCTGCTGTGACTTGAAGCACTTGTGTTTATTAGCACTACTCTTGAATCTATCCTTACAGGCTGACCTCACAAACCACAAGATCCTAGAATTAAAATCCCGCTTTTTCTCTCCCGCAGGCACGGGGCATATGCACTTAATGGTCTCTCTGAGAGGGACAGCATGCTTTTCCAGCTGGAGTGTGCTGAAGAGAGGGTTGCCAAACCACACCTCCTCACCAGCAGACCGACACATCACCCTGTGGTCCCCAGCCACAGTCTCCCAGGCATGAGGGGAGAGACGTTTCTGCCTCACCCTCCTGTGCCAAGACACCTGTGCTTTGCGAGGCAGGACATGCCTGCAGCTTCTGCTTAACCCGAGGTGAGCATGTCATGGCTTGGGAGAGACCACAAGTGCAACTCCAAGCCCAGAACTGCTACGGGAAATATTTGTCCTATTATCTCATCACTAACTAATGTCATTCATTTCAAGCAGGAGAACTTCAAAACAGCCCTGCAGCAGGCGCCTCCCACGGCTCCCTTGGAAAATGCAAATGTGTTCTTCCCAGATGCATTTCTTAAATTCCTACATATTTTCAAAGACATTCCTGATCTAATGTTCCAAGAGATGACAGTGCAGTAATGGACCAATTACGGCTTTAACAGTATGGGTAAAGGCCATTCAGCTTTGCAGGGAGAATTTATTGTATTTAACAGTTTATTTAACTGATCCACCTTCAGCCTGTTTCACTGCACGAGATTCCTCCCCCTGCCTTGCCCACTCACACTCCTCTCCCCCATCCCTATCTCCACCTGTGAGAAATTTCACTGAAACTCCCAGAAATTCAAGTCAGACTAGAGCTGTTTGACACCGGGAAAACTACCAAGGATCTATCCCCAGCCATCCAAAACACAGACAGCTTCTCTGCAGTGCAGAGACAAGAAAAGGGACACATGAACAGCTAGTAATGTTATTAGCAGAGCTTTGAAGTTAGGGCAGACTTCTTGCCTTCTAGATTGGCAAACTTCGAAAAAATTACATGTGCTTAGTGGATTGTGCAGTCAGCCTAACCAGATTCTTATATTAGCATGCTTTTAAAGCAACTTTCAGTACCACATTTTTCTGCCAAGCCCTCTCCAGAGAGGCTTCGTGGAGCTGTGCTTCTTGCAAGCACCCAAATGTAATGCTGGGCTGTTTGCACTGGGTGGGCAGATGGGCTGCTGTCTTATTCACATCCTCACGGAGCTCAGGGAAATCCTCTTTTCCTTGCAAGAAAACTGTATCACTGTAAGGCACCTTTGTGCATTTTGGAGAGGTTTACACTCTGCCTAAGTAGATCCAGTTAGAATCTACTAAAGTATCCTTCCCTCACAAAGCAGACTTCATAGGAATGTAACAGCACAGTTGCTCTCAAAGAAATCCAAGTTAGCTGCTCCTCTTCTTATCTTCATTAGCCCAGTAGTTGCCAACAGGGGAATATGAGATTGAGACTGCTCCTGCCCAGTGCAGTGGGCATCTGCACAGCCAGCCAAATGAGACCCAAGTTACTCAGCAATTTACAGTGGAGGCTCTTTGCATTTAACAGCCCTTGCCATTCCAGTCCTTTGATGTTTACTTTCTTTTCCTTCTTTTCCAGCCTACAAGAGGAAGCAAAATATTTTAGGCAGAGACCACGCCCTCCCTGCTCGGCCCCAGACACAGATACACTCCTTGCTGTAGACACGGATATGCCAGATGATCAGGCTCTCCCCAAACCAGCCCATACTCCACTTTTGCCACCACTGTTCTTTCCCATCTCTGCTGGGATGCTCACAGCACTTCTCCTTAAAGTTTGCCTCACCAAATAAACTCTGTAAGAGAAGGTTTAGCCACCCTGGCCCTTCTGGACTGAAAGGGGCTCAGCCACATCTCTGAATCTCAGGCAAGCAATACGATGCCCCTGGGGTTGGGCTGGTGGCTACTGGAGCCACAAAAGAGTTTAGTTTTAACACACTGTATCCTGAGAGAGGAGATCAGTATGTGTCGCACTGGCAGGACTCTGACCTCAGGGTGGCGGGGGGAGATGGAAAAACTTTAAGCAACATTAAAAAATAAAGTATCTGAACGTCTCATTATAAGATATCTCCTCCTAAAGAAACGTGCTAAAAAAACCTCCCCACAAAACCTGTCTCGCAGAACTTTAATGTCATGCCTCAAAATACATGCAAATGTTGGCATAAGAAGATATCACATCAATTTGTTATTTTAGTGCAGTCTCTTTCTCTATTTAACAGCTCCACTAGACAGAATATAAACTTCACATTTTACAATAAAGCCCTCAACACATTTTGGAAATAACTCATAAAAATAACAAACTGATTTTGTTGTGATGAGCTCTGCACATAAGCCATACAAAATCTATCTAAATAATTTTAAAGCACTGTTCTAGGGTGTTTTAAGACCAAAAAGTCCAAGTTTAATATTTTGCATTTATGAGAAAACTGCTATCAAAATAGAAATGTAGCTCAGTAGATTTACTAGGCTTATAAGAAACACAGAATTCCCAAGCCTAAATCACTTCAGGCAAAAGCACTTTAAGATAAGACTAAATCAGAAAAAGAATGAAACAGCAAGGCAGCTGACTGATATCAGTGAATTTAGTTAGGAACACTGCTTCAGTTAGGAGAAGATGAAGAAAATAAAGAGGAATTAATCTTTCTGGCAGCAAACCTAAAATTCTGGCACAGCAAATAATCTTATTGTGGTCTAGCTGAGGGAGAGGCCAGTGTCAAACCCGGCCACAGTAACCCCCACCCTTCAGTGATGAGCCCAGAGACGACAGAGCGCCTGCGCGTTACAGCGATGCTGCTGCATGCTCCCGGGGGATTTCACAGCAGACAGCAGTGCCTGTTCCACAGCGATGCAGGAATACCAGACCTCCTCCCTCCTTCAAAGCAGGCAGTCACAGCCCCAGCTCTGGGGAAGCACAAGGGCAAGAGGGGCTAGAGCTGTACCCTCCAATCTCACTCACTACCATCTTCACAGAGGCTCTCAGCAGGGACAACAGACCCAGCTGCCTCCCTCCTGCCGATGGAGAACAGCAGCACCTAGAGCCTGCAGAGAAGGGAGCCACAGACCCCTGCTGAAACCAGCCAGTGCCAGCCCCACACTAAGGTGGGTGGTGTAATTTCAGTACGAGCTCCATTCTTACATCCATTGTGGGGGCAACCACGTTAGCATGGAAACCTGGATTCTCAAAGTGGAGGAGGAATCTATTTCTTGGCTAAAACCAAACCGCATTCAGTGCAAATCACTTTAGGTGCATGAAAAGCTGGTTCAAAGCTTGCACTTTACATTAATTTGCCCTTTCTGGAAGGCAGCACCACAGTGTACAGCACAATTAAGACTCAGACAAACCCTAATTCCTTAGAGATCCATGAGATTTATGTGTTCGGGTTTTTTTCTTGCCCAGTTTCTGAGTTTGAAGTTCACTTTCTTTGCAAGTGTTTCTTCTACATCCACAAGGACAGACATTTGATTCCCTAAAAGACCCTCCAAGTTAAAAGGCAAGTTTCTCACATCATCATCTTGTTTTGAGCTAGGGTTTTAAAGGAAGTACCAAATATCAGGAGACTTATGATGAAAATCGCAAGTCAGCAGCGCTCTCTGAAAGCTTCCTTTCCCCCTTACTGCCAAGATCAGCTTTGATGTCTCAGTTATTTCCATCTGACTGTATCTGTGACAGTGAATATGTATTTACCATATAATAAAGCATCACAAGGTTTATGCACAAATCCCAAAGCAAATCACCATCTAATAGGAATTGACACTCTCACTCAGCTTTCCAAAACCAACAACAGCAGCTGGCTTGATCAGGACACCTAAAAAGGATTAAATGGGGAGAGGCAGGGTGAGGGAGGGAAGGAATTAAAAAAAAAAAAAAGACAGAATTATACATCTCAGAGAGCTTTGTAAAAGAAAGCAGGAACTCCTCACTGTGTTATGCATGAGGAAGCCAAGGTAGAGGGAAACCACAGTGCCACATTCTGCAGCAGAGCTGGCCATGGAGGCAGACCTGGACCTCCTGACCAGCAGCCCAGCAACATGGACCTGCCCAGGCCCACCACCCTCTCCAAAGAAAATGGAACATTCATCTCTCACAAAAGCACATGTTTAGAAAGCACAAATCTTGTTTCCTTACCAGAATCAGTATCGTGAGCATCTGGGAGAGTGAGATGCAGTCCATTATGCTTTTTGATTACTGGTGTTTCAGTCACACTACTTCCTTTCTCAGAGCCACTGTAAAGAAATGAAATTGTGTCACTTGGACATCTGTCAGTGGAGAAACGTTCCCCTCAAAACAGGCAATAGTTTAGCTGCCATGGGAAGTGAAAAACCAAGGTTTCCAGTTGTGAGAAATCAGCTTCTTGAATGTATTAACACCCACCCCACTGCCAGTGGACAGGAAGCTCAGACACTGCCCAGCAGGGGCTCCAGGGCACACACTGGTATTTAGTTTATTTGGCTATAGGGAGTCTTTGCAAACCACTGGACAAGAAGCATGTTGGCAGCTAGAAGTCAGACCAGAGGAGGCCCACTAGCAGACCCACACCCAGCAAGAACCACCATCTCTTGGGCTTGTCTGCAGAGTAATTGTTCACAGGTCTACTGTGCTGATCCTTTTGAAACAGACCAATTACCACCTTCCACCTGGGTGCTAATTTCTTCATTTTTTCTTTTCAAAGGGCTTATTTTCTCCCCTTCCACCTTTGTTCCATTCAAAAAGAGGAGGAAGATAAAAGCTACCACATGGCACTGCTTTATGAAACAGGGAGCTTCTGGTCTGTTCTTGCATTAGACTTCTGTCCTCACAGGAGAGGCCTTACAAAGAGAAACACCAAAAAAAATCATGTGCCTAACAAAAAATCACTTAACACAGATCTCCTGAGCCTTCCTGTCACCACATAGTCTGCCATCCCCCAAGGATCAGTGGTGATGATATCTCCTCTCATCATCCATTAAGGGACAAAATACCAAAAGGAAAAGTGACTGCCCTGGCTACTTTTTCTGGCCCACTTCCAAGCCTGCAGCTCAGCCTTTGGACAATATTCCTTCCAGGAAACAAGTTGTCAGAGAGACATGATTGGTGTGGATGCCCCCATCTTTCAGTCTGATAAGTCCTTTGGTAGGGATTGCACTGAATTCCCTCCAATTTACATTAATCTAGCAGAAGACAAGATTAGCTTGGGCTGCTATTTGGTTTTAAACACAATTATTCTGTTATCACAGAAAACAACAGCAAAAGATAAACCAAGTCTTGATCTTCCCTGCTAACAATCTAAGACTGAAAGCCACTTACTGTCATTCATCATAACAGTAATCATATTTACAATAGCTAAGTAACCTTTTACTTGGGCTTTGGGATCAAACATAATGGTTTCTGTTAATGCACTCTGAATTCTTGGACACTGGACTGCACCAATCTCTGTCCTTGAATGGGCCTCCCTTGTCTTCCATACTGGTAACTCATTTATGACTATCATGTAGTGACAGATAGAAGGGAAAATTACATTATCTGTCCTATGTCTCAGCCTTACCTAGACAGGATTGACCCAAATGTAAGTGCCCTGGCTGGGAACTGCTGGTGGAACTGTAGGGGCAGCTCTGTCTTACTCCTGTGTATGCAGGAATAAGGCAGCTGCACTTCCAAATATTACTGCCATGAGGCGAGTGCTGCCTCAATGCAGCAGCCACCACCATGGAGCCACTGTTCAGGCACATGCTGAAACACTATCTAATACACTGTACTCCTACTCTAAGCACAGGTGAAGAGACTGGAAAATCCCAGGCTGAGAATCCAGTGTAATGCATTGTGCAAAACAGCCTCTCCCAATGGCTTTGTTATCCTGGAGAAGGCCTGAAAATTAACTACCCCTTAAAAGCTGCAGTACAAAGCCAAGAAAGCTGTTCCATGCACCATGGAAGGGACAGTAGCCAGATGATTTGTTCTGCATACAGCACTGGAAAGGCTGACAGCAGGACATCCACTGCCCGTGTTTTTGAAAGGTAGTTGAGACAGTGAACAAAACAGTGACAAAAATGCTGAGCGGAACACTTGACTGTGAGACTGCAGAGGCACCAGTCTGTCAGAGAGAAGACAGGAGAGTTGAATAGCTGCTGGGGATAAAATATTGGGCCCTGAAACACTTGTTAGTCTGTCAGAGTCACAGTAAGATTGCAAAGCCAGGAAAAAGGCCAGACAAATGCAAATAAAGTGCCATTTAATTGTGTAGGCAATTATCTATTGATTGAACTAGTAAAGAGTATTGGGTGCAACAGCTCTCAACTTTGTGCAAATACAACCTTCTCTTTTGCAAGAGGCCCTAAAAAACGTTTTTGTCCAAGTCTCACTGATAAGAATTTCCCTTAAGTTCCTTTGCAAGCCCTACCCAGAATACTTTACATATTTCTTAGCTGACACTGCTGCAATTTGCTTAATACAAGGTGCTTCCTGGGCCACTGAATCCAGTCTAAAACTGCAGGTACCAAGCTGATTCTTGTTACCTTTCAAGTAGTATTTCCCAATAAAAAATACTTTATTATGTATTTTTTGAGGAAAAAAAAATCCCTACTGGGAATAGCAGGGAATACACATTAGAGTTCCTAAAAGCAAAAGCAAAGCAATTTGTTTTGTTTAGGCTTCTATGGCTAAAGCTTATCAAAAGCCTCTAAAGCTATCACATCTTGGGTTTTTAAGTGTAAGAGCCAAAGCACAGCTTGGGATCCAAATGCAGTCCAAATGGCTGAACTAGTTATTTGTCTGTTTTCCAATGCACTCTCTACAGTCTCAGGCTTGCAGCCCCCCCTTGCAAGAGTAAATCTTCCTCAGTCATAATTGTTCAGTGTGGATTTGATCAGCTTCATGAGGACTACTCACGGGTATAAAGATTATTCATGTGAGAGGTACATGACTGAATCCTTAGCTAAAGATACTAAGGCCTAAGGAAATCAGTGATTCAAGTCTGTAAGAGACCACTGCTGCTATGTAAATATCTTGATTTTTGTGTTTGGTTTGCTGCTCATTAGCTAAACCAACAAGAATTACTAATAATCCCTCAAGGACAACTTGTACATAGACATTCACCATTCTGTACATACACTTCTGGTGTTTACAAAGCTTACGCAAACGCATACAGAAATTGGGGAACAACTCAAGCTACATCACCCTGCTGTCTTCACTACTGCTATCAAGCATGTTGTCCTTCCCATCAAACACAACCCCTACGGACATTAGGAGTGAAGGATCTTGGTATAACATTCCCAAGACATTGTACACTGGTACCTTGACTAGGGCAATATCCAAAGGGTGTGGGAAGGAAGAAAATACAACTCAGTATCTTCCACACTTTCTAAACTTTACCTTTCAGCAGGGCAGCAGATGAAAGGGAGGAAACAAGGAACGCAGATTTGCATTGTTTGAATGCAGATTTACTAGGACAAGGGAAGGGAGAAAGATGCTACATCCTTCCCTTCTTTCCTTGCCCAGTTAGCACCAGGCTGTGCAACCAGTGTGCAACTACAGCATATGAGTTTGGCAGTGTGCCTTTCCTTGGCTTACTCACTTCAGGACTGTGTCACCCCCACACATTCCTGAGTGGTGCCAACTACTGCAGTCTGTGAACAATAGCTGATGAAAGCTCAGCACTGTTGGGGAGAAAGAAATCTGTCCTCCATTCTGGACATCCAAATATGGATAGAGATGTTTAGACATTTGGATCAGAAACTCGTGGTTCAAACTGCTTCTCCAATATTAAAATACTGAGGTTTTAGTTTTGTTGGTTTTTATTTTTTTTTAATAATAGCTATTAAAATCTTGCTTTTTTCTTAAATCACTGCTAGAAACATTACTTATCTTTTAAACATTATTGTTTATCACCATTTTTGCAAAATAACTCAAGTGTCTAGAAAATTTAAGAAGATAACCACATTGCAAATACCAAATCTGAACTTGCTACAGTGGAGAAGGCCTACCTGTGCTGTAAAACACTGTATACCATCTGCCACATCTGCAACATATGTCTGCATGTCACCAGAGCCTCTTCAGGTCCTTTATGTATCCATTCCAGTTTTACTTTGGTGAAGAGTAAGCTGCAAGATGAAAAAGAATAACTCCTGTTTTATTGGCATCTCATAAAACAGAGAATCAGTATCACTCTGGCGAGATCCTGGCAGGCAGCATTTTTGCTTGCTTTGTACGTGCAGCAATAAAAGAAAACGCCGTAGCACAAAACATTTCATTTGGCTCAACTTGGATTCCCCACAAGGAGATGAGAGGATTAACAGTATTCCTCAGCTGCAGTCAAATTTGCGTCACAAAGCTGGCAGGACAGCGTTAAAAGCAAAGCATTGCAAAGCTAGCAAGGTGAAACACACACTGAATCTCATTTTATTTTGGACAGTATTAAAAACAGGAGAAAAAGGAATTGCCATAATACATATGCCCAGGCTGTTTTCTTAGTCTGGCATCTTCGTACAGCACTGGCTTATATAATAAATTTCAGACAAAAACCCCAGCACACTTAACATACACAGATAATTATGTAATGCCTCACAGGAAGGAAACGCTTTTTCTTAACCCCAGCTGGCAATCATCTCATGCCCCTAGGCAAGACAGCTGATAGCCTTGTACATTCTTGTTCTAGGTAGTGTAACTGCTGCTACTATTCTTATACCTAGAGAAGATGCACTTGCACAGACCACTGGAATTCAGTAGAACTGGGTCACGCAGAGGTTAGAAGACAGATTTGGCAATGACACAACCTACCACTTGCTGCCAGCATGGCTTTTAACACCATCTTTCACTACACCCATTTTATTTTAATTGTGAAAATGATTTAAGTTATTTCTTTTATATTAATGCAAACTTACCTCTCTGCTTTAAGTGTTTTCATAAAGTCCAACATCAACACAATTTTAATTCACTTGATATGGCTAGCAATTAATCCACTGGAAGCACATATGTGTATACACGTGCATACAACAACAGCTGAATGTTAAAAATCCTAAAAGCAGTTTTGTGAATGCGACCTGGAGGCTCCTGAGGAATCCGAACTACTTCAGAAAGAGACAAGAGCAACTGCAGATACAATGTTAGAGAAGAATTTGCAGCTGAGTAGGAAATCCTTCACTTGGAATAATTAGAAATCAATTGCCAAGACTGTGTGGTGCAGATCTACAGGAATGTGCTAAAATGGCAGTTTCATTCCAACTAACAAACATTAGGGTGGACATTTGTGTTTTGGGTTTCTTGTTCGGTTGGTTGGTTTGTTCTTTTAGGGGGTGGGGATGAGAGTGAGCAAAATGTAGCCCAACTGTATCAACTGCTACAGTGAATTCTGTTCATGGCTGCTGCTACAATTTGACCTCGTACAACAAGCATTCAACTAAACTCAGGTACAAACTTTGACCAGGAAAGGAAGATCAAGATTCATAACCAAGGGAATTTGTCTTTGCCCTTTACTATTTTACATCCCAACTCTATATGTTTGATTTTCTTGTTATTGATGTGAACAAAACAAATAGTGATAAAACCATCATGTGCTCTTAGAGATACTGACCCCCTAACTGATAGGAAATGCCTTTATGATTCAGGTATTTGAGGCTGATACAAAGACTGATCAAAATTTTGCTGGGGCAAAGATGTAATGGTGGAAGCACTGTTAATAAAAACATATCTGAATTCAGAGGAGTGGTTAGCAATGGAACTGGCCAGTGATGCTTGCTGCTCTGCATCCCTAGTGAACTGGGCTCATAAAAACAAAGCTTGTTTCAGTACAACAGAATATACAATCAATCACTTGGAATATATATCACACTTGAAAGATGAGAAGTTACACCCCTGGAGTGTAATGGTATTACAAAAGACGTGAAGCTCCTGAGCAACA
Organism: Aleadryas rufinucha; assembly: GCA_013397815.1. Taxonomy (NCBI): domain Eukaryota; kingdom Metazoa; phylum Chordata; class Aves; order Passeriformes; genus Aleadryas; species Aleadryas rufinucha. The sequence goes on from VZTH01005606.1 coordinate 372,861, forward strand.
ATGCAATTAAGAGGTCAAACAACCCTTAGCATCTATATACAGAAATGCAATCAGGTAGGAGCTGGAACACGTGGCTATTCTTGATCATAGCATCAGCAAGACACTTATTACAATCCTCTTTCTAGTTCTTGCTCTTTGATTCCAGAAGATGGAAATATAAAGTGGGATAAAGATGGAAATAAAAGTGGGATATGGTTCAGAAACTGGTTATGCAAGTGATCTGAGGGCTAGAAAAATGTATTTCATCAGAGGCTTAAGAAGCTCAGTTTATTTGGTTTAACCAAGAAGCAGCAAAGAAATTATTTTGCCCCAGCCTGCAAGCACCTAAACGGAGAAGTATCTCACTGTGAGTCTTTGATGTAAAAGAAAAGATGCAGAGAATCTAAGAATTTGTCGGAAGCTGAAACTCGTCAAATGGAAATTTATACGTAAATGCATTCACGTAACTATCAAGGAAAATAATCTTTGCAGCAACACTACCTTGTGTGCACAGTAAATTCTGTAGTCATTAAAGCCTTTTCAGCAAGGCAGGATAACATCTGGAAAGCAATGGTAGTGTACAAAGAGAAGCTGAGGGTTTGATGCACAGGCTCATGAGTTTCTTTGGGCTGTGCTGTGCAGAGGGGTGAGACTGTGTCACCTTCCTTCTGGAAGTTATTCTATTAAAAATATTCTTCCGGTCCCAGAAACCAGCACATTGAACAATCTATGCTATTTTAAGCATACAGAATAATTTTTAAACTACTACAAAATTTCAAAGCGAAAGACCTTCTAAAGCACTGTACAGCCCTCCTTGCAGCAGAACGGTGGTCAAGGAGACCAAGGCCCAGAGACCAGTCATATTACATCCCAGAATAATGCCACTTTTCAACATGGTAAGATACCACCCAGTGTTAATTAAATAGATGAATCTATTAACAGTCAAACTCCTGGACAGGAGGGTTATATTAAAGGCTCCTTCTCCCTTTCACATTAGTAGGGACATAGATGGCTTATCAGCAGGCAAATAAAATCACTATATAATATATTTATACACTGCACTTAAACATTAAAAAGACAAAGCAAGCATTTCATCACTCTGCTATTTACTGCTTACAGTGAGTACATGTCAACTACTCTGGATGAAGACGCAATGTTCTATCTCAGGAGAGAGAACAACTAATGAAATTGGGGAAAAAAACAAGTCTCTCACAAAAACATAATCAAGCCTCAGCACAATACTATCACAAGTCGTAAGGCACGGGCACACTATAGGATCTTGGAGATACCATGCTCTACTAGCTGTTGTGGTAATTCACCTTGGGAATAGTGTTATCCATGTTATCATGTAGTCTTATAATGAACCAAACCAAAAGACAAATGGGAAGAAGGTAAGAAGCAAAGGGAATCAAACCACACCAGTGGCAGTAGTAAACAATGCAATCAAACATGATAACTAAAAGGTGGAAATACAATCAGGGTATCAGGCTGCATGCACTACACGCTGTTAGTATTTCTCAGTTTCTAATAAGCTTTGTAACAGTGAAACCAGATAAGTAAATACATAGAGAAAACACTGAAGTGAAGCAGTATCACTTATCTCAAGCTTATAATTTTATTAGTGAGCTAGCACTCTTGCTACACATAAATCTAATGAGGATTGTGTCCTATCAGTGTCTGTGCACAATTTCAGGGGCATAAACAAAAATTACTTACGCAGAGATATCACCTTATTATATTTTCTTAATATCATTGTACATTTGTATGATGCTTGTTGTATTAAGCAGTGTAGACTTTTAAAAAGATTCAACATATAAAAATACCCTCAAGATTATTGATATAGTCATTGGTAATTCCATTAGCCTGTGAATATGAAAACAGATTTGGGCTAAAGCAAGTATATAAATTGCTACTACATAAACATAGGAAAACAGAGCAAAAAAATCCACAAATCATCTTGTAATGTGTATGATTTCAGGGACAGTAACAATGAAAAATAACCAGAACTTAGTCTTGATATGAGACTCTAAGCTCCCTCTCAGGAGAGGTTTTCTTTTGTGTTATAGGTGGACAGTACACACAGGCTTTTCTTCTCTGATGTAACATCAGGCTACTGCCACAAGCAAACACAACCATCTATCACTCTATCACATTAACTCTGGCAAATTAAAATCTGTGTACAGCTGAATTTGGTGAGATCTGAAACTCTGAAAATTCAAAATTAGGTGTCCCAAGTATCACAACTTCAATAGTATAAACTACCTTACCACTATAACATGCCAAGCCTGTACAAAAAACATAGAGACTGGAATCTTGGAAGACCTACAAAAATTTTCAGAAGCGAGTAAGCTACTTTGGTCGATTTCAGAGTTCATTCAACATTTGTCTTCATTAGGACCGATTTCAGTTGCTTATACTCATGATGCCTCAAGGCCTGGCCAAATACACCTATCTAGCACTTCTGAGAGTCTTCTAATCCTACATGGCTAAATGCTCAGCCTTTAAGCTCTTTAATATTACCCATGAAGAAAAGAGGCAATTCTTTCCTGTCCCTGACAATTTAATTACTGAGGTTTAATAGCTAATATTTATTATCAGAAGATCTCAGAAGTGCATATGGTATACTATAAATGCTTATGAGCACATCTGTGGAAGTTGTAAGTTGCTATGTATAGCAATAACGAATTGACGACTTGATGGACGCTCTAGGATTCTGTGAGATTTATTAATCAGTTAATTATTGGGACTTTTAAAACCTGCTTTAAAGTTGAGTTCTTACTATCAAAGGTAGCCCTTGTACTACATATTTATACAGTATCACAGCGGGATCTGTGTCTTATCACTTGACAAGCAATAAATAATGCCAGTATTATAACAAACAATAACACCTTCCACTCATTTCAAGGTTGAGAGACTAAATTAGGACTAATGAGTATTATGTAGTCATTTTTCTATGTATTTTGCCATTCACTGTCTGCTTAAAGCCCCTCCAGTTTTTCAGAGCTTGTCAGCAGCTGCTCAAAGACCTACACGTCTTCGAGCTTTACCAGATCGGTGCTGTCATTCCCCAAAGCCTTTCATTATTTACCCAGATCTGTCTACCTACACACACAGCTGCTGGGTTATTTTGGGTTCTGAATGCAAAGGAAACAGAACAAACCACCAAAACATGCAGCACCATATCTCAATTCACCAGCCAATTGTGTATGCTAGCATGAAGATACTGACCTTCTCCAGCTAATACGTGTACTTCGCTCCTCTCTCTTATTAAAGGACGGGATGCATGTCCCTGCTTGTTTGTATGGACATTTGCCCGGATATGGGAACAGCGACAGCCCCAAGAGCAGCAAACGCAATCCATCTGGGCTGGTGGGGCATGGAGCACTAAAGTGCCATGGGCCAGCAGAGACCAGCTCACCCTGCTACCTCTCTGAAGCCCAGATACATGTTCCACACCAGCTCCAGTGAAAAGCAGGGGACTGCCACAACCTGGATGGGTGGATGACTCGAGTATGCCCTCTGAGGAACTGCGAGGCATGCATTCAAACCCCCAACACTTTGATCACTAACTCCTGAATCAGTTTCTTCTCCTTTAAGGTAAAGGACACAAAAGGAGGACACAGGTGAATACAGGACACAAACTGATCTAACAGAGCTGAAAAGAAGATGAAAGAGACAAGACAATGATCAAAGTTTTGGAATGGTTTTGATATATAGAGATAGTAAACAGACTTCTCAGCCTGAAAAAGAGGCTGAGAGAAGAGATGACAGATTTATAAAATCATTAATAGCATGAAAAAGATCAGGAAGTCAAAGCAATCCATGCTGTTACAATGAAAGAAGGAATATCCAATAAAGCAATCAGTGAATTTAAAATTAGCAAATGAAGTGCTTTTTCTATCAACACAAAAGTAAAGTGCAAAACCCATTGCTGCAGGATATTCTGGAGCAGACACATAATATGCTCAAAAAGGGATTAGATAAATTCACAGATGACAGGCCCATCAGGGGCATTAAAGACAATCTAATGCAACCTCTGGCTCCAAAAGCCTCTGAACCAATCTGCTGACAGAAACAGGGATCACATATGAAGGGGAGGATCATCCTATTGCTATGTTTCTATACGCTTTTCCCTGTGCATTCACCAGATGCCCTGCTGCAGCCAGACAAGCCCTTAGTTTCATCAAGAATGGCCACTCTTACATTTTGATACAGCAGGAACAAGATTGCAGCCCATGTTCTTTTTATAACCCAGATTGTCTAGTCTTGTTTTATCTGCCAGTGGAACTGTAGTATCTCCACAGAAAATCAGTTCTCAGTTTCCCAGTTACTGAGTTTAGCTTCAGTGGTGAGTCACCTATACAAGTCACTTAGATAATGGATACTCTTTCACCATAACTGTTATGGTTTCATTAACCTTCCCACAACACCTGCTAATGCCCTAGTCAAATTATCAATAAGAAAAAAAGGAGGCAAAACTGGAGAGCTGCTTTTAATCTCCTGTATTTTTGTTGATAAAAATCAACATCAAAGTTGCTGTCTTCTCAAATAACTCTGTGCTTCTTGCAGTCTGCTGACATTTAAGGGCACATTCTCTAGTTAAATTAATGCCAGCAACTCTGACTGCAACCTCCTTTTATAACTTCATGCTGTGCCATGTTATCTATCACTTTCCCAACAAAAATAAATTGATCATATACTTTTACAGACATACAGTCCTAATTTTTATGGCTCCCTGCCCACTTAGCCCCCAGCATGAACAAAAAAATAAAAACAAGAAATCTGTCACCATGCCCAAAGAATTACTGACTTCATCCTCCTAGCCCAGGGAAACTAGCAGCCTCAAGAGCTGCCATCTCCTCCTTTACAAGAACACCCTGCTCAGAGACCAGTCCTGCACAACAGCAGCAATTCGGCTGATGTTGCTCCACAAACTGTGACTGCTACAGCACACAGTGAAAACAACTTCCAGGGTGGTAGACTCCAGGCTATTTAAAAGTTAACACAATGGAGACAATTTGCTAGGCTTAGCCTTGTGGCAGAAGGCACCTAGAAGGCTCTTGCTTATAGAGAAGGAGGGAAACACAAGAGGTGATCAGGAAAGCCAAGATCATGGCCCAAAACTGTAGGAGGAGACTGCAAAGCAAAACCACAGAAGCAGCCACTGGCATGGCTCAAGCTCTGGGTGTTTTTTCTTGGACTGCCTCCTCCTGCAAGCTGCAGCTTGTACCTGATGGCAGAAGGGCTTCCTTTCTGTCAGGTGAAGGTCCTGCCCATGGACTATGCTGCCTAACTCTGCACAGACCCAAATGCCTCTTCCCAAGACAAATGTCTGCAGCCAGTCCAGCAACCTCATGCACTTATTTCAGCATTCAGGTCCATCATACTAGCTCTGATACACAGAGCTAATATGATACTGTGAACATTGATGTGGTCCATTCAGAAAGTGCCGCTTACATTAAAAGGGGGTCTTGTAACAAACCTCCTTGATCTGCTAAACCCAGTCTGGTTGTCAATTGAAGGAAAAGCAACAATTAACTAACAGTCTGGAAAAAGCAAGCTGATTTGCTTGGGAAAAAAAAAAAATCAAAAGAGACTGAAATTCTTCTTTATCTTTACTTGTCTTCAGTATCAAGCCATATCTAGTCATACCCAAGAAAAGAAGGCACAAAAAAGGGTGATAAGAATTATTGTCTGTGTTCCTTTTACTTAAGTCATTACTTTTGAATCCTAGACTTGTGGTATTTTGCTTTTCATTAAGAACGTAGGAAGCAAATTGTTAGCAGAGCTGATAAAAACCCTTGTCTCACCCTGTTACATAGGATCCTTTGGGAGATACACCTGAAAAGAGTTTTTATCTTCCTCTCACCCTGATGAGGAATTGCCAACAAAACAATTTTGTACTATCACAAATCATGTTCAGTCCATATCCTGCCTGAATAAACACAAAAATAATTTTCACAGTTTTAAGTTTTACAGCAAAACCTGGAAAAAAGTTCCCAGTTCTGCTATGAAGTGTGTTTACATCAAATTTTTATTTGCAATATAAAAATAGGTGTCCTTTGTAAGAACAGTGTATAAAATTTTCCCTTGTTTTACTGTATTTTGTTGCATAATTAACATCTTCAGAAGATGTTAAACTGAGGTTTATCCTACAAGTCTCCCCCAGCACTGTTTTGTGACCTTTTTCTTCTCTGATAGACTCCACCTACATGGAATATTCCCCATTGTGCTGGACAGTGTTATGAACACATTTGAAAACCAGGGCCAGGTCTTGGGCATTCAAGGCTAGAAGCTTAGAGGTCCATCTCCTATTTAATTTGAATCATGAATTCAGTAGGAGTTCAATGCATAGCTTCTCCATGCAGCAGATCCAAGCCCTCGCACTTAGGTGACTCTGTGGTGCAGAATCTCATTTGTGGGTGGAAACAGACACCTGCGTGGCAACGTGCAAATGTCAGTGTGAGCTCAGAGGTGTTCTGGGAACACAGTCCACTGTATTTCACCCACGGGGGTAGCGTGGCAAATATCCTACAGCTTGGGCTGGGGACCTGGGAGAGCCACGCTCCACTCCTTGCTCTCTCGCATGGCTTCTTGGCCAGTTTTGGGCAAGTTGATCCAGGCCGCTGTGCTTTAACTCTTCCAACTGCAGAGCGGATAACGGGAATGACCTTTGCAAAGCATTCGGAGAACTAGGTCCTTCATCATCGCCTGCCCCATATCCTTTACATTTAATCTCTTAATACTGGTGCTCTCAGCTTCAGAGCTATTTGTGGACAGGAAGGAAAGCAGGTTGAGTTCCTCTGTAACTGACATCACTTTTAAAACGTTTTCTCATCAGCTGGGTCTGATTCTTCAGAATTTCATGAGATGTGCCCCCTGAATAAATTCAGCCAGCCCTGATTAAATAGGAATTCATTTGGAAGGCCAGAGCTGAGAACTATCATGCTGCCACAACCACTGGAATAACTCTTGATTTACAGAAATGAAAAAGGAAACCAAGACTAGGGTCTCTGATTGCTGAGCAGAGATCCTCCCAGACAAGAAAAGAGCATTAACAGACTAAGCTGAATATTTAACATGCTGCTAATACTTCCTATCCCCAAAGACTGCAGAACTGTATGCTTCATTTACACTTCTAAACTGTTGTATTTTTCATAAAAGCTTCTACTATGTGTAGTTCAGGCAGCTTTTAGAGGAAAGGATACCAGGACTCTGGCTCATAAAGCAACACTCGACATCAACCTCCAACTCATCTCAGTCTGCAACCAGTAATAGCTTCCTTTTGGAAATGTATGTCTGAATCCTGATCCATGTATTTAAAACAGTGAAATACCTCCTAATTAACCTAGTGTCAAGGTAATAAAAAGTGATAGCATACTCTTATTATGGATGTATAAATTATGCAACAAAATACAGTAAAGCAGAACCCCATAAAGGATTAATAAAACATTTCTACCCAACTTGACGTATTTATGAAATCTTGCATCACAGAACCACACAAAATTTGGCTTTGCTACAAAAATAATAGGCATAAAATAAGCTTTTCTTTTTCAAATTGCATTATGCAATGTTGGTAAACAGACCTCACCCTCTTTATGCTTTTAATCTGGAACAATATAATTTATGCCACCTTGGCACTACTACAGTAACGCACTTATAAGAGGTCTTCATCTTTAAGCATGAGTCCTGCTGACGTCAACAAGAAGGCAATTATTCCTCTCCTTAAAACTAAGCGTGTGTTTAAGAACCTTGGTAGATCCAGCTCTTTATGAGAAAAATGATCTATGAGATTCTCTCCTACCTGCTTAACTTCGCAGAAAACAAAGTATTAACTTAAGTAACACAAGAAGGGCCAGAGTTTGCTGATATTTAGCGTGCACTGTCTGCATGTCTCAGCAGAGATGAAAAAGGTGGAAATCAATCTGTCAAACACCACTGAATTTCACTATAGAATACTGGTTCTGGGGCACATGTTTCAACCTAGGTTCCAGCTAAGACAACCCACCATATACTTAGGACAGTTCAGAAGCAGTGCTTTTTAGAAGATGAGGTTGTTCAGTAAAATATGGAAGAACAGGTTTATATGCCAGCCTGAAAAAATACAGGGAAACACATGGTTAAAAGGTGAAAGAAGTGACAGAAATGAAGACAGAAAAAAGCTCCTTCGTTTTTTAAAAAACCCCAAACAAACCCAGCCCCAAAAACAACCTCCAAAAAAACCCAAAACCCAAACAAAACACAGTATCTAGAACAAACCTGTGTTTTGGTAAGTAGACAGAAAACTGCTGGCTTCATCAATGAAAATTCCAGAAAAATTAATGGCTATTTTCTACCTTCAGGAACCACATTTGTCTAAGCCTGCAAAGCAAAACCATGATGTAACTGCAGCCTATGTCAGCACCAGCTGAACACAGTTAGTGCAGGAACAGCAGCACAAAGACACCTTTAATGCAGAGCTAGGGACCAGTGTACAGACTCAGGTCTGTACTCTAAAAGATGTGCTAAAGATCAGCTACTGCAGTTTTACTCAGTCCTTCACTGGCACGATTGAGCTAACCTAACAAAACCTGTGTTACCGTTTGGCTCGACATAGCACACTCAGAAAAACCAGGCAGACAAAACTGTATTCATGGTAGTTCTGGATTGCATTTTCACCACAGACAGTGTTTTGAAGATGCATTAAATTTCCTTAAAAAGTTCTTACTTTATAGCTCCTTTTCATTGTGTACAAGGCTAATTGCAGAGTCAGGACTTGTAGCCCCTCATCCCTGTCACATATGAGACCATGCAGATTGGCTTTGGCAATGATGGCACTTTTTGTCATGTTGTTGCCTCCCCCCGACCCTGTAAATATTCTCCACAGATCTCAGGCCTGACAGCTGAACTGATACTGTGATAGCTCTCCTTAACCATTACTCAGATAAAAACTCAGAATATAACTGCTCGGTATGTTTCCAGCCATTTTCTTCCTAATAATTTCCCAACTACACACATCAACCTGAGGACATTGCTGACTTACACAACCCAGTTCCACAGCTTGCATCCTTGACCGCTATTCCAGTGTCAGGTTTTTCCAGCAGAAAGCTGCGCACAGTTCAGCTGAACACAAACGTAATTCAGGATCTTGCAGGCTGTGTATTAAATGTGAAGCTTTATTCCTTAGCTTTGCTGTAAATCTGAACTGCACTGTTGCACATATGACTCCAGCAGGTAAACCTTACACTGTACAAGTAAGCTGAGTCACTGCTCACAAGTAATAATCAGCAGTCTCAACCTGTCAGAGATACCTAACAAATTTCAATTAGAACTGCCAATAAAAAATAAAAGCCTTGAGAGAAAGGTGAGAAATATATCTGCATGGTAAAAAAATCAAAACAAAACAAATTGAAAGTTAAAAGAGAATCCACAGCAGAGTGAACCTAAAATCAGATTAATGGATTATTTTTCTGTAATATATTACACCCCCGTGTGACACATCTTCCAGATGTGCTGAAAGAAGATGACACAATTATACAGATCTAAAGCACTGCATATGTGATTAAAGAAAATCCTTTGAGAAAATATGCACAGTAATTACATTTTAAACATTGAAAAATATGTGGCCTTCTTTCAGTAACAGCCTGAAAAAAACCACCTTAGTGTAAAACTGCAAACACAATTGAAAGGCTGGCTAGAATTAACCAGGTCTGACTGCTGAAAAAGACGTTTCATTTTACAGTACATGCAGGTGACAGGATTACTGGTTTTTGGTTTACTTTTGTGTTCTTCATCCACCCACAGAAGGTGGTGGGTTTTTTTTGAGACACAGTCCAGCACTTAGCAACCACTGACCTTTACAAATTTTTACACAACAGTGCTTTTAAAACTGAACTCTGTTCCAAAATTTAGAGCTAACAGCTGTAATGAAACAGGTAAAAAGAACTAAACATTCAGGGTCTGACAGTGAGCTGAAGGCAATTGGCTCTGTTCAACTGAAATGAACATATTTTTGTCTTTTTAAACTAGCTGAGGATCTGGCACTCAATCTTCAAGTCGGAAAAGCTCAGGCAGCTTTAACTCCCTAAAAATGAGCATGCATCAGATAAACACAGAAATGAAGTACAGGATCAGTGCAGTTTGATCAGCATGTATCAGCTGACTCCCTACTTTATGCTCTTAAATAAACGATTCATTTTCAGAATTCTAGCCTTCCATACTTCCACAAGGATTCTGCAACTGAAACAAAGAAAGGAACAGCAGTGATGATGCATAGCAAGCCCCAGCCTTTCACAGAGAAGAGCTCTATGCTTCCCTTTCTCCTTTGTGGAGAGAAAGCCCATGTGGAAATGCCCGGGTTGCATGGGCTGCCAGTGCTGGTCATGGAGCAGCCCCGCAGCACAGCAGCCTGAGGTCAAACTCTGCACCTCATCTCAGCCAAGGAGAGGGCACAAAGAGGTTGGACTGAACTCACTGAAATCTGAACACAATGAAGTCTCCATGTTTATCCAGTGGCATATATCCTGTGAACTCAGTGCAGAGCTCACAGCAGAGTAAGAGATCAGAGCACACTAGAATAAATCAGAAGAGTATATTTATAATCTGTGCCTTCTGCATGTACTAGTTTTTTCTTGAAGTAAATCTGGAGGGGAAGAACAGATATCAACCTAAAAGCATTAAGAATATTGTAACTGTTCTGTTTACCATTTACCACTAGGCACAAAAACCACTTTGTGTTTATGCATGCCTTTATTTTCCCTCTTAAAAGGCCACCATGCAACCAGCTGCAATTCAGAGCTCACAATCTAATTTTTGTTTCTTTTCTTTTCTAAGCCAGTATATCCAAAGCACAGGTATAATGCTCTCCTCCATTCACATCACACTGAGGGCATTGTATTTTCATTAATATGTCCACACCTTTCCTTAAGTACCTTACTGAAAGGATATCCAAAAGCCACTGTGCAGGACTCAGTACTCCAAGGCAACTGAAAGTGCTTGGGTTGTCTGCTGACCTGATTGACAGTTTTTCCTCCAGAAAGCTTAACAGAACCTGCCATTATGTATGTGATACAGCCTACCACAATTAATTCCCTCAGGGAATGACATCTAGAGGAACCATGGTTCAAATACATAGCACGCACCAGAAATCTGACATTTTGAAACAGACTCCCAACACCAAGATGCATCTGTGGAAGAGCTGATATTTTTATTTTCCTTGACTGTAGATATAGGGCATAAACTAAATCTTGTCATAAATAGACTGGTTTAAAAACTGTTGAACCATACAGATAAAAATCGGTCTTCTTTGCTCTTGAACAGATTTGATTTAATTCATTAGAAATCCAGAAGATGTTTAAAACTACCATGTGCCATTTAATATACGACGAAGTAACAGCTTCCTTCAGCCTTAGTGGAAAAGATTCAGAGCTGTAATCCTTTTTCAAATAATTACCCTATTCATCAGGCTTCAGCACAAGATGACTCCAAGAAGAAGTGAAATGGCAAGACTGGCTATGAAAGCCTCAGTATATACACATACCAAGCTGAATGGCAAAGAGCACTTTGCAAGTGTTTGTCAAGTCACAGGCCCAAACTGGGCTAAAATTAGAACTGAGAGGGAAGGGCAAGAGCACGTGAAAGAATCAAGTCCATCTGCCATATAAAAGGGTCTTTGAAGACAAAAATGTAGGAAGGGCGGGTAGGTATGCCAACTGAATGAGGCAGCTACAGCAGTGAGTTATTGCTTTCACACACACAACCTGTGGTTTTGACTCAGCCATGAGTTGCTCTGTGTGGCTACCCAGGAAAGTGAAGCCACACATAGAAAAGTTAGTGGCTGACATGAAGTGGCTGACATGAAGAGCTAGGATAGGTTACTGCTACCCTGCCTCAGGAGGCATGCACAAGCATCTCACTTGAGCAATTCCAGGACACTACAACTATATCCTTAGTCAGGATAATTGCAGTGTTTCCCACCCACAGGTCAAGGATATCCTGCATCAGCTTGCATGAATGATTCTTTCCAACAAGAAATGGCAACATAAAATCCAACATGCTGACGAAACAGTACTGCAAATTACATCCTTAAGGTCAATTCCTGTACAGAGCATTCAGGACAGCAGTCAATAAACTTCCTGGACATCTTTTTCCTGGAGGCCCTAGAGACATCAGTTAAAGTAGAGACATGTGAGTTGCAGTGCACTTTTAGCATAAATGAGACAGAGAAGGAATTAATTTGGAGAAACATCAGCTCTGCTGAAAGCTGACAGATTCCTAATGCATCAGATTTGTGATTGCTTACGGCATGACTGATTTTTTTTTTTCCCTGTGTTTTTCTTCCATTTTGTTCCTTACTTATAATGAGGTTCTACAGTAGCGACATTTGGCAGATTTGACAGAGATACTGGCTTTGCCATTAAATTTTCCCCAGTCCCTTTCTCCTCCTGTTCTAGGCCAAGATCACAGCTCTATCTGTCAGGTCTCTCCAGGTACAAGTCTATTTTTCATGTAATACCTGCCATTCAGTCAGTGTCAATGCAGAATTTTTCATGTGATTCCAGCTACCCCAAGCAGTTTCATTTCTCCACTGAAAACTAAATAATAATGTGATGTGCTTGACTGACCCAAAGCTGCTGAAGTCTGCTTCAGTAATCCCTGCAGATCTATGTACTTCAGATTGCCATCTCTTCTGAGCAGTTTGCTGTTTCCAATGGATACAAATTCTGGTATTTATGTTCAGGATGTCAACCAATGGACAAGTGAAGCCTCAAGCACAAAAACACCACTTCTGCAATGCCATTGCATCACAACCACCATAGAGCACATAATGCCCAAGTCCATAAAAGCTACCATGGAGACACTATTTATGTTGCAAAACACATCATCTACTTGGTTTGCTCTGTAACACAGTTCTATAGGAGTTAACCTAGCAAAGACCACCCTGGGAAATGGATTAAACCACTGAAACATTTTGCCTCCATGCAAGCTGTGTGTTTCCTCTTGTTAAACCAGCTGACTGCACTGACAGGGCAGCCTGATGTGGCCTGGTACAGCTCTGCACCACTGCAAACCGCTACCTCCCAATTTAAGACACCACGTTCCACTGTGGACAGCATCTGCAGCAGCAGCACACAGAGGCTCTGCTCACTCCCTGAGCCCTCCCTGGATAAACAGTGAGACTCCCTGTGTAAGTGTGAAAAACCAGCCAGGGCACTGGACTCATATCCCTTCCTCTCCTCTCCCATGGGCTGTGCCGCAGGACACATCCACTTGTCAAATTTTTCTTTTGCTGCCATAAATAAAAGTTAAACTCACCTTGTCAAATGAGTCATTGCGTGGTTTATTATTGCTACTCAGGAAGCAGGCCTAAATTACAAGAGTGGAAGAAATACTATGACTGCTCTAAACTGTGTCTCTGCTTGGATCCTCAAGACAATTTTTCTTAAGCTTTATAGCACATACCAGTCCCCAAAGCACCTATGAATACATTTTTATGAGCATGGTGGACTGGCAGAAGGAGAAAGGGACAACCCTAAAAGCAGTGATTACAGCATCTCAGGCCCTTGTACCCACAGAATGGAGCTACGCCAAGTGCTGTATTGCTGTCTGTTTTCAACACTATCACCATCCTGCCAGGAACTGTCATCTACAGCACTGGGAATTTTGTTCTAGAAAAACCCAAGGGATGAACCTGTCCAATCCAAAAGCATCAGTTTGTTGACCACTGATCACAAGAACACTTATGCAGAAACTGCTGTACTCTTAGAGCTGCCATACCACAACATGAAGTTGAGCATAAATGCTCTTTAAAAAACAGTAGAATGAAGCCTGAAACTTACTGCCTGCATTAACTCATCCTATAATTAATTTATTAAAACAGAGAAAGGCGGAAGTTGAGTTCTTCATTAATAACCCTACGCAGAACTGTGCAGCAAAGATAGAAAAGTCAGCCAGTTCTACTAATTTTAGAATGTTCTATTATGGGATTTAGTGCTGTAGCTGATTTAAAGGAAGCAAAAAAAAACAACTTTCCAATTGTCAAATGAAAGAGGTAGATTCATTTATATATGGCCAGCCTTCCTTAACACTTTGAACTAAATTGCTTTTATTTGGAGCTTTTAAGATTACATTTGTCCCCTTAAGATTCAAACATTTTAATACCCATCCCATCCCTTGTTAGGACATTAATTTATTTTAAATGAAATGTAAAACCCAAGTCTTAATTAACTGAAGATATTAAGGATCCTAAGTCACATTTCTCACACAGGTGCTAGCTTATATGATATGGTAAAACTCCACCTCTGTTCTCTATATTCTGCTTCTCTACAACAATCTTGCCAACTTCAATTTGCAGATTATTCTTCCTAACTTCACAGCCTAATTGGATACATACTATTGGTCCCTGTTATGCAGCTGTTCTGCTCTTTCCCAATCACAGCTGCATTTCACTAGTGTACAAAGTGATTACAAAATGTTTGATGCATCACAGAGCTCCTGGGAAATTCAGAGAGAGAATCACTGCAAGGAGTCTGGAGCTGAAACGGTTTACTACAGTTATACACCATCTAGGAAATGTGCTTTTGCAAAAGAACAGCTTTTTGCTCCCTGTCTGCTGTTGGAAAAACAACCTCTCACTATGCAGAAGAGGTGAATTACCCAATTTTCTGAGCTACAGGAACAGCCCCAAAAAACTACATAAAAGCTTCAGATGGGTATTTCTACCTTCCTTCAACTCCAAAGAACAGATTCTTGGCTTTCTTTCACTCTTTTCCCTTCTATTTTCCTCACCTCCATTTCCTTGCCTGGTGCTCCAAATACTCTGCCACCAAATGGCTGGAGAATTAGTAGGAACAAGTAGCTGTTGCTTGAAGGAGGAAATACAGTGCAGTAACACATTTAGTTTTATTGGAGGCTCATAATGTGAATTGGTGTTTCACGAGCCATTTAAACAGAAAGTTACCAAACTTTAGAAAAGACAATTCACAGAGGAGAGGGTTAGGGATTACTTAAAAAAACCAGAACTTCTTTAATTTATGAAGCCAGGATAAGGAAACTCACAGGCAGACTGTCCAAGCAATCACAGCTTTAGAGCCATTCCTGTGCTTTCAGCCTGCTTTAGCAAATGCCATGCTTTCTTTAAAAACGTCTTTCTGCTCCTCATAAAACACCTGTGTGGCAACAGAAAAGCTCTCCATTGAAATTTTACAAGACGTTTTTATTAATAGAATAATAATTCTTTCTGCTGTTGTTTAACCAGACTGTCACTTTCAGACTAGAATTTCTGTGGAAACCTAAGAAGTGCCATTCCCTGGTTTCCAAGAGAGGTGCATTCCTGCAGGCCTTGCTGAGACCCCGGCCTTTTACCTCACCTCCAACACGTGCAGGATTTGTTACGATGTGCTGATTACCACCTGCAGCATCCCTCCTTTCCTTCCTTACTCATTCTGCTATGATTTGTTACACATGCAAATGAGCAGATAAGACACAGAAACAAACTATGCATTTATAGTCTTCACTCAAATGCCACAAACTGTCCTTTCCCAGGTGGTGTGCAACTTCCTACAGATTTGCATCCTCTGCACCTGTCCCCCAGTGCAATCTGTTTCCCCCAGCCACCCCTTCTCCCAGAGCCACCACCCCCTGGCAGTGCTGCTGCCATGTCCCTGTGTGTCCCTGCTGTCGGGTGCTAACCCTGGCACCGCATGGCTCGGCTCTGCCTGCCCCCTCCAGCCTTGACTCAGCAGGCTGCTTTTAGAAAACTTGCAGAAACTTATCTTCAGGACTTCTAACACACTGTCAAAACTTGTTTTAAATCATCCAGTGTTCAAGGTATAAAAAGCCCAACTGCATAATCCCCATTTCTTTAGGAAAACAAGTTAAAAAAGCAGGATTATAATTAGAACATTTCCATTTGAAGGCAAAAGGAGCAACATCCATAGGTTTTAGGAAAAAGAGGACAAAAAAAAACCCCACACCAAAAGCAAACAAATGAAAATTTCTAAATACATTTGAAAATACAGTAGTAGCTATTAAAATAGCATTGCACACGAAACTGATAAATAAGCATATTTCAGAGGCTGGATCAGAAACTGATGTCCTGCTCTTTGGAAATACTCCTTCACTAGCTAGAAACTTTGTTTTGTTACTATAGTTACTGTCACTACAAGTGGCCCTGACTAAGGCATGAAGTATTTGTTATATAAAACCTCGACACAACTGCAGCCTTAAACTTCAGAAAGTACCAGCTCTCTGCTCAGTCCCCTTTGCAAATTCTATTCCAAACTCAAAATGCTTTTGTGCTGAATAGGGCGCACTCTTGAGCAGCGGTTTCACAGCACTATTTAAGTGTTATGCTGAAAACATAATCAACATTGCTCACGATACACACTGCAACTGTGAGGGAATTTAAATGGACTGTGCAAGGGGAGCAGCGACTTCCTCTCTGGAGAATTAATGCTCTTAGCAGTGGCTGTGAGGTACAAGAGAAACTGGCAATCAACCTTAATAAAATTTGCTGACTGACCATTGAATTTGATGGGAAAAAATGCCTGGAGCCAGGAAGCACACCATGTAGAAAACATATCCTGCAGCACTGCCATTTTTTTTATTTCATTATATTTTTATCAGCTTAGTTTGATGAAGTTTAACATCCGTAAGAAAAAAATAAATATGCTCTCTTTCTTGGCCTTTAATATATTCTGGTTTCACATAATTTTCTTCTTGTTCTTGTGGAGGACATTTTCAGCTAGACAAACTGCTATTATGGATAATCTTGGAAAAGCAGCTTCTGAGATCCCCAGTGAAAACAGGGAGATGGCAGAACCTCACTTTTTAAGGTAGTCATCTGATGCTGATACTCCAGTACAATGTGCCAGTCTGCTTCAGGCCATCTGCACCATTCTCAGCTGTGCTTTTTTCCCCTACTTGGGTAGGGTAAAACAGTGTGGCTTTCCTTCTCTTCAGCTTGAAATCCAGACACTAAGCGTTTTCTTAAAAGGCCAACAGCCCACACAGAAGCTGCCTGCCAGAGACTATAAGCACTAAACAAGTGCCAAGGTCAGAAAATACATCCGCTTGTACACTTGCTTTCCTGCAGCAAGCATTGCTCAAGGTTTGGGTCAAGCCAATGATCAGGGATATTTCTACTACAGCACTATTTAGTTAACTTCTGAAATGGCAGATGTAGCCATTTATGCTACTTAGCTTAAGCTTTAAGCAATTTGAATGCTACAGAAGACTGGAAGAGAGTATCTTCTCTTTCCCTTCCGCCCTCAGTGCTGACACCCTGTACTATTCTTAGCGTGGTGTTAATTTCAGAGTTCACACATCAGAGGAAGCATTTCGAATTTATTCATTCATTTGTGAGAACCTCTACAGGGCTTTGTCCTTAATGACTGAGCAATACTTTTTTTTTTTTTTTGCTGTGACATTATTTGCAACCAGTCTTACAGCTTATTACAGCCTCATAAGTGCTTAAGAGGAAATCTGCCCTACCCTGTAAGAAACATGATTTCCTTAAGGTGCTGTTTGGATACAGAATTGCTTCATTGGTTCTTCCCTGTAATAACAGTGCTCGCAGTGACACCTAAAACCATGATTTCTGTCCCTTGTATGTCTGGCAACTAATCCCAGACTAATGGCTTCATCTATGTAGGCAAATAATGAGTACCTGCTGGAATATATAATTTGTGAGTACTGCTTCTATATTTTTGTGGCACTGCAACTTTACACCGTACTGTTGCTTAGACTGTGTTAGAGAAGAAATAAATTATTCTTCAGCTACAATATTGTTTATGCCCAGAATTCCCAGGTTCAGGGTGCAAGTCGCTAAACCATATAAAACGAGACATTGGCTCTGCCATGTGCAGAGGCCAATTAGATGAGATCAGAAGTAGATATTGCCGTATCTAAAATATAGTTTTTGCGTCAGAACTTTGCTGGAGATCTAGGTGGAGAAATGAGTAAAGCCTAAGTTAATAACTGATGAACATCAATGAAAAAAACCTTGCAAGGATTAGGCATGTTTTGAGCCAGTGAGGCATCTGAAGAAGTTATTTTTTTCTTTTAAGACTAGATTGACCTCTAGAACATCAAAAATCTGTACTACAATTCCCTATACACTTTTCAGTGTTGCTATCACAGCTAATGAGCTGAATAAAATCCCCCTGCAGCAGCTTATTTAGATACTGTCCTTCACAGTATCATCACAGGGCTTAAATAATAAACTAATATTGCAGAAGTTTAACATGTTTATTTCTAAATCACCCCAAAAATTAAGTGAAAGGGCAAGCCTTAAGTCAAGCTTGCTTTGCTGTCTTCCTTTCTCTGTATATCAGTCAAACCTTTTAAAACCAATGGTTTGAACCAGATGCATATTACTTTTTCTTTTTTTTCCCTAATTGGAAGAAATGTAATGGGGCTTTGCTCAAAAGCAGTCTTACACGTGTGGGATAAAATCTGTCTGTCAAAAGTAAGAAATACACCCTGTCTAGGGCAGTATAGAGAAGGGAAATAACACCAAAGACCACAGGCTTTCAAATGCAAGTTTTCCTGCCCTGCAAAACCAGATAGTGCATGACACACACTTGGACATCATTATCCTGCAGGATCTCCCTTCTTTTCCCCACAGGCATTTTGCACAGGACCATGCCCCTGCTATGGAAACCCTGACATTTGCAGGTGGCCAGTGAAGCAGCAGGCAATTGCTGGTTGCCACATAAAAAGAAGCAACATAATTCCAGAGTTGCTAGTAGAGCAGGCGTCAATCCCTATTATATTTCAAAATCATCTGGTGTGAAGGCTCCAAAGAGCCCATATATATTGAATCTTTTTTTTCCTTAAGTGGACTTGAAAAACAAAAACCTTGTTTCAGTTGGCATTTCCAAACTGACAGTGTGAAGCCTCTTGATTAAGATGGGACATAGTTTATACCCCTGGCAACAAAGGAGACTCCAGACATTTCCATCTGCTTTAACAGCAGAGCAATAAACAAGAAAATGTACCATCCAGTTTAGTTCCAGAAGAATGTTTTTCATTGAAAGATAATTTAGTATATGCATCCTGACTTTTACATATAACTGTATATGAAGAAGCATTAATTCACACAAGCATTCTGGATGCAAAGAAAACCAAACAAACCACAAATCCTTCCAAACAATAAACTCCCAATATTACTGTGCACAGCTTTGAACAAATTCTACTACGGAACAGCACTATAGTGGTGGCTCAAAGGCAGAGAAAGCCTCAGTGCTCCCCCTCTCAGGAGCCATTCCTTCTGGAGATGTAGGAAGAGCAGAGATTAAAGCAAATCCCACATAGATTACAAATCCTCCAGGGGTGAGATCAGCACAGCTGGATGGCAGCAACATGAACTACCCTAAATGAACACTGGCCCCATGCCACCTACCAGCGGCTTCCTGAGGTGCACATTACCGGTAGCTTTGTTTTAGCACAGTACATGGGACATCTAAGCCTTGGAGACTGCTCTGTGCAGGCCAGGAAAATCCCTGACCCTGCTGCTCTCAGAGTCCTTGTCTGCTACACAGTGCTAGCTACTGCCAGGGCTTTGCCTGCTGTGGTGGTGTATCCCTGCCCCTCTCCCAGGCCGCACTGCCACCTGAGAAATCTGGGTTTTACTGATACTCTTGCTGCTGCTTTTTTAAGCTGTCGCAAGTACTCATTCTTAACACCTGCCTTGCAACAGCTCAAACATTCAGGCTACTCAGTGCCCATCTATCATTTCTGCACCCTCGTCTGGCAGGGAGTGCCACTCCTCCTGGTGGGGCCACAGTCCCTGGCACGTGCACCTGCGGGTGGGAGACGCTGCATGTTCTTCTCCTCGAGTGCCATCTTGCAATGCTGCAGCACGTTGGCCTCTCAAAGCACTCCTGCAGCAGTGGTCTGTGCAGGGCTGGAGGAGACTTAAAGGTGATCCTCACACCTGTCTTGTATCCCTTTGCTTCATGTTGGATTACGTCATTCCTACCGTGCGCTACTGCACACTTAAACATTACTGAAACACCAAGCAGAAGAG
Organism: Aleadryas rufinucha; assembly: GCA_013397815.1. Classification (NCBI taxonomy): domain Eukaryota; kingdom Metazoa; phylum Chordata; class Aves; order Passeriformes; genus Aleadryas; species Aleadryas rufinucha. The sequence goes on from VZTH01005606.1 coordinate 392,851, forward strand.
TTTCTCCTTTTTCTTCCCAACACAGAAAGTGCCTGCATTTTGAAGAATCATACAAAATGACTGACTGATGAAACTCATGGGGCAGGAGGCAGGGTTTCCTTTTTCATTCAGCAACAGTTCCTTGCCAACTGGTCATCTCTCCTGTTCATTACACAGACTGCAGAGACATGTATATTACCAGCTGGGTTCAGACCCCCACTGTACTACATACCCTACCAACAATGGAAAGACATTGACCTTGTCCTGAGAAAATACAAGAAAAACTACAGAAAAATCTCAAGTCATCACAAGCACCCAGATAGTAAATGCAAATGGCCAGATAGCAGGAGAAGGAAAAATAATATTAAAAATGTCCAGGAGTCTATTCATTATGAATTTCAGTTCTGGTTTCAGTTCAGTTTCTGAATTTCAGTTCAGTTTCTGCTTACTGGTATGAACTTGATTTGAGGTGCTAGATATCAACCTCCTGCCACTTCTCCAGCTGATAGAGACATATGGAATAGAGGTCACTGCATTCATTTCCTGTAGTTCACATGTTAAGCCACAGTGCTCAGAAACACAACTCTGTGTCATACTTGCACCATTCTGGGTTGAATTTTCTGTTGGTGAATGTAGGAAAAAACTCTGCCAATGACTGTGGCACTTGATTAGGCCATTTAGCACTCCATCCTGACATTCCCTCTTCCTCCTAAAATACAGCCTTACAACAAATTTAATGCCGAACTAATACATAACAGAAAGCTTCAAGTCAAAGTAAAATTGACTAAGGGAAAATGAAAATTATTCATATTACCTGTGTCGTGTTGTAAAAATGTTAGCATAATAGAAAATATGTCAGGATATTTGCTAAGACATGTTGGTAACACAGAACTTCCAGGTTACAATCTCTCTCTCCAAGATAACATCTCCATTCATCATTATCTTTCCTTTACTAACAGAGACTAAAATACTAAGTAACATGAATAGTGACTAGTATCAAATAGTATGACTGTGCCTGCTTACATATTTGGTTCTGCAGAAATTAATGACAATGGCAACAGAAGCTGACTTACCATCTAAGATGCAATTATTGCCAATTACTGCAAGTATTTCTGAGACAGTGAAGAGCAAGGGCTTTCCCTGTTTTCAGAAGGTAAAAAACCACATCTGTGGCTGAAAAATTACCATACTTGGTTTGTGTTCCCTGGTGAGTTCTTCAGAACATCTGAATAAATTCCCCTTCCTCTTCTTTTTGAAGAAAATACAAATCAAAACATTTTGTGCTCTTCTCATTAGATAAATAAATACTCCTAGGACCTTAGAGTAGAAGTCACTCAAGTCTGAAATTTCCAGCTGGAAAGAAAAAAGCCAACTCTTTCACTGAGTGATCAGAACATTACACTCTACTCATCTCAAGACAACATAGCCTGACCGTACTGCAGACTTCTTGGAAAGTCATTTCCTGCACTGAAAAACAATTTGCTAAGCATAACATCCACACCTCTCCGTATTTCAGGATCTGTTTTCCAGCAATGATTATCAACAGTAATTCTCAGCGAATCCTCATTTTTAGTCTCAAAAATCAATTCCCAACCAAAAAAAGACTCTTGATCATCCTTGCAGTTGAGACTTTTTAAAGGTCTCAGAAAATTCAGAAAATATTTTCCCATACTTCCCTGGTAATCAGTTCCTGAGAGCCTGAGGAAACAATTTCAGATTATTGTATCTGTATGTTTGACAGCAGACTTTCCACAGCCCTCACCTTCACCAGATGTGAAGCAATGAAAAACAAGACAAGCAGGGTATTTTGTTTTCTCCTTTATCCATATACTGAGAGTGCCTTGAAGGAGTTCAGGAAGGCTCCAAACCAGTGTTTTCCAGCAGAATTGCTGTCTGAAGTTGCTAATAAAAGGTGGCACCCCATTCAGCCCCACTGAACACTTGTGTAGCCCCACAGCAGGAGGGGAAAGTTTAGAGCTGGGCTTCCCACACCAATACCACTTTTCTCCCTTGGTTCTCTTTTTGATTTCCAGGCAGCAAGCATGCCTTAGGTTCTCCCTGGGATCTCCATGACCCAAGGCTCTCCTTGGGATCTCCATTACTTTTGGAGGTTGCAAAATCACCTGGTAGAAACACAGGGATCTCAATCACCAAGTCACTTCTCACCCTGGACAACCCCTACATGCACATACTATGGCTAAACTCCATTTCTTAAAGATCCTACTGACAGTGACTTTGCTGCCCAGATAATACACGTGCTATTTTTCAATATAGTCTGGCATCCAGCGGAGACAGTCAGGGCTCCTAAACACTCCCTTTGAATATAAAGCAGAACATGCTGCAGCTGTTCAAAAGAAAATGGCCCTTAGCAGGGAGCAAAGTGTGTGCTGGGGGTACTAACTCATTGGTAAGGCAGATATATAGAGCTCTGAAGCACAGAACCTGTGTCTGGTAACTCAAATGAGCCATGCTATTCCTGCATTGTTGAATTTATTCTTAAATTCCTTAGGTCTGTGCATTTGCATAACTATTGGTACCTCTCCAATGCCAAAACAAACATCTAGAAGCACTGCTGCTCACTACAAAGGTCTTAAATGCATGGGGGCAGTAGCCATTTACTCTAGAGAAATAAGTTATTATGAAATACTAGAGAAAAAAGTTATTATGAAATAAAATTGACTTTTCATCCAGACAAAAGATCTGAACCACTGCTGTTAAGGCTGGAAAACTGCATCTCTGTTCCTTCTTTTCATACCAGACTAAGAAAATTAGTCTGTAGTAGGTTTCCTCTCTAAGCTCCATTTAACTCCTTTTATTCATATCCTGAACCCTGTGCTATGAAGGAATGGAATTCTGCCCAGTTACCTTGGAATCCACCCCTGTAATTTTAGAACAGATTGATATGTACACTAACACAAATCCATTCCTGGCACAAACACATTATCTAGGGGGATATTTCTTCCCACTGCATTAAGCTAGTGGATAGAAGGCTATCATGCTCACCTGCTGAATTTTTCTCTTAGATCAGACTGTGATCCTTAGAGAAGCATGCGTATGTCAATTTGAACCTGCCAAAAGAGGAATCCAATCTTGGATACTGTAACTCAAGAATTCACTTTGTTTCTTCATTTGGGGGGGGGGGCGGGGGGGCAGTACCAGAAGTGTGGAAATAAATCCAAACCAGAGAAAAAGCACCCTTAGATTTCTAAATTTTTTTAAGCTTTAAGCATCTGTGTTACCTTTATTAAGAGTCAGGAGACTACCTTAAAGCTTTTCCTTCATATATTTGCCATACAACTACTCAACATCATTACTAGTCCTACACAGTATAGTCCCGACTATTGCAATATATCACTAAGGTTTTTTTAGGTTAGTTCTATAAAAACAAGGAATTGTAACAGGCCAACACACCTCTAGTGATTACTACAGCAAAAACCCCAGCTCAACCCTTCCCTCTCCACATCTCACTTGCTTTAGTGAATCACAGAAGCCTAAAACATTTTATATTCTTGTAGCACAGTACTGTTGTATCACTCAAGTACATTCTTCCATTTTTTATTACTTTGTATTACTGTCTGGGGTGTCAATAAAGAAATAAAAACATTTTTGGGTCATTCTCACCAGCCAGGGTATGAATACACCACTACAAGAAGTCAGCTTACAAAAGCTCCACCCTCAAGAGATTTGAACATCCTATTTATAAAAGTTATCTAGCATGATCAAATGCTACTGCCAAAATATTAATCTATCCTTGCTTTAGATCTTGCACCCTTGAGGAATTCAAACAAAACAGCATTCTGAGAATTGTAACAAGTTGTTCTCTCACCAAGATGTACTGGCTTTCCTTGCCTCCTGCCTAATGATGAACTGGAATCATATAAATGGGCTGATCTGTCTCTCTGAAGCTAAGAGGCCACCACCACTTCCATGAGAGAAATGGCAAAACCATTCCAGAGCATGCACAGCTGTAATACCTGGGGGTGAGGTGGGAGGGGTAGGAGGCACAACTACCTTCACTTAACAGTGGTAGTGAGATCAGCCATAACACAAAGATGGGCAAACCACTGACTGAGAGACAAGTGACTCCATGTTCCCCAAGAAGATTAAAGGCAAAACCACAAATCTATTTTACTGCTGTCAACAACACTGCAGGACTCTACTAGTGCCCATAAAGATATGGCTCAAAGAAGGCATGAATTGTTTACTTCCAACACACAAGAAAGAGCTTGACAAGCAATGGAAAGAGAATTCAAACTGGAAATGCCAGTTTAATCCTGCATTTTGAGATCCTGATTTTACATCAGGGTTGGGTTTTTGTCTGTTGGGGTTTTTTCTGAGGCAAATGGAAGCCTGGTAAATGACACTGCTTATATGCCACAGAATAGCTCTCCCCACAAGAAGTCTGTACCAGACTATGACAAATCTGGCCAGACAATTACTTCACATGTCCTTAATGAAATTAATGTAGCAGTGATGAAGTCAAGGACATTTTCTGTCAGTAAACCACTTCTAATCTAGAAGAGGACTTTATATTTTGAGGGCTGGCTCTAGCAAAAAACCATTTCTGCTAAAACAACACCAACACCAAGACAACACACACAACTCCCCAAGCAAAATTTACTTCCTTTTTTATAAACATTCTCCAAGATACACATTTAATATTTCTTGGCCTTCTGAGCCTTTTTTCACTACATTTACAGTAATTACTTTTGTGATAGCTTTTCGTAGAACAAAAGCACCTGCATTTGACAGCTACGTTGCTCCAAAACACCAACCCACCTGTTTCTTTTTGAGTCTTTATGTGTAGAACAGCAGTGCTTCACAAAAGTTTTATTTCTCTTTATAACTAGTTTACAGACTCTGAGAGCAACAGAATAGTGACTTATAGTCGAGAAAGAGAAGGAATATTAGCAACTGTTCAGTTAAGAGAGTTACAACATCCAGAACTGCTAGAGAGACATGATCATTTAACAAAATATTCACCATCACATTGGGCAGCAATTAGATGATGCGACATGTTATGCTAGAGGATCGTATTGTATTGTATTGATGGACAGCCATCCAGGAGACAGGAAACTACGTGGTGAACAACAGAATAGGTTTGGATAAGCAGCCTGGGAACAACAGAGTATCCATGAAATTGATATGCTATTTCCAACTTTATACTTGGTATAGACTTTAATTTTTTTTCCAATGCTGGAAGCTAACCAATTAAGAGCTAAAAGATGACAAGAGACCAAAACAGTGTCTGGAAGAGTGGCTGAATCAGGAAGGCAAAGATACACAAGCAAAACTGGAAGGAGGAAATAATACCAGCTGAAAATAAAGGAGCATGTCAGGCTCTGTGGTGGATTCTGCAGGTTACTAGACCCATGGGACTCCTGCATGGAACATTGTGAGGTGTGGATACAGACTTTAAAAAGTGAAATTCTTTCTAAATAAACAATAAATTATTTTAAGAAGATCACCTGGAGGGCAAAGGAGTGCTCACTAACATTATTTTTTCCCAGAGACAAGCCTGCGCAGGTAATCACTGCCAGACTCAGGTAGAACGCTGACCAAAAGGCTGGCCCTTTGAGCTGGAAAAAAATTACAGAAATCCATCTTCAGAAAGGTTTATGATTAGCACTACTGACCTGAAGGGGAGACACCTGATGCTAACAGGAGTCTTCTTACTCAAATGTGCTGAAGACAGTCCTTTCAAAAATATGCACCAAAGCCAGCTGTTTGTACTGCATTCATTTGCTTCTTTTAAAAGCGTACCATCATTGACAGGATGTAAAATCACTAAGTTTTAGCCTGGGTAGTCTCACCCCATAGATGTCAGCAATTTTTCAGATGATACCTTCCATGTAAAGGTTGCTATTTCTATCTTTTATAGTCAAGGCAAGACAGTGTATTTCTTCTGGCTCACTGCAGCGTGCAATGTGTTCAGCATAGGCTCTCATTGTCTTCCTCTGTCATTGCTTGACAGTACCTTCAAGTGTTCAAATTCAGTCAGTTATTCACTGACTGTAATGTAATGGATTTGTTACTATATGCCACCTTTCAAGAAGTCATCTTCCTAAGTTCATTTTGTGCCTTCTGGATATCCAGATCTTCTTCAATAGCTCAGTCCCAACCATTGCATCTCTAGCTGTATTCAGTGCCTACGTTTCACATCTCTCCTCCCTGTGCACCACATCAACCTCTGAAATGTGCAGTAAATTTTTAAACACACGAACAAGGGGCACTTTCAGACATATTTGGGTCAGTATTATGAGGTTCATGCCAAAGGATGTTGTGTGTTAGCTTAGCAATGCAGTGTATTTTTTTCAACTGCTTCAGCCAACAGCCAACTACGTGAACTATCCTGAAAAATTTCTTCTTTAAAATTTGTAATGAAAGAATTTAATATAAAAACAAAAAAGCAGGAACTAACTCATCTTAATTACATACAGAGACCAATGAAACCATATGTGATGGCTGTAGTTTGGGTCAGCTAAGTCCTTTATTTTTTACATCTTATGCTTTCTTTTATTTAGGATATACATCTAGGTAATGCTTCTGGGCTTTTTTTCTGCCATCTACAGAGCCCTAAGGTCCCTTAATGCAGCTTTCATCATCTTTTCTTGATACATGCCATCAAACTGTGCTTCCAAAAAGAGATGTCATTAGGAAGGCAGCCCCCAGGCAACACATTACACAGTTGCCTGGTTCATATAAATGTGAGTTGGGAAAAATAATCAACCACTTTTAAATACAGCCTTAAAATCAGGCAGTTGAACTTGCCTACACTATTTACATGAAACATCTTGTAGTCATTCCATACAGTAGTAAAATTTATTAGCATTTTTCTATAAGGCAGTAGCAACTGGAGATACACAATAGCATCAGGTCTTTGTCCCTTCAAAGAGCTTTTACAAAACAGTAAAGCCCTTCTAGCATAAACTGCACTAGAAATCCTAGAATGGTTTCAAATTTGGTACAAATTATAGATATACACTGTTGGTCTTGCTTTTCCTCTCCTTATTGGATTCCCATTACTTTTTTCAGAAATACTTTTTTAATTTAATTATTTGAAGCTTTTCTTTTTTCTTGCCTTGCAACTCTGACATTCTTTCTCCATTCCCTCACTCCTGAGTTATTTGCTGGCTGGTTTAGAGAAAGACCCACATGGAGACAGGGCAGTCACACAGCAGAGGCAAGAAGCCAGCCCCTACTCCTCCATCCATGTGTACCTGTGAATGAGTCTCACTGTCAGCCGGGTTACACAGCCCTGTGCATGCAAGGAGCAAAGAGGGGCCCTTCCAAGGGCACACACTTCAGCAAGGCTGTGTCTAGGGGCAAGCATGAACCTGGGCCTTTGCTATCAACACTAATGGTTTCTATCAAAACCAATCTACACTCCTTGGCTAAAGTCTTGGTGCACATCAAGATTTGCACTCACAGAAACATAAGAGACAATATTCTTTTCAGCTGTGGGGAAGTCAGATTACCAGACAGCACAAAGGAACCCACCCAGCAGTCCTCCAAGCTACTTTCCATACAATGTTTTCTATGTTTTGTCCTCCCTGGAAACAGAAATAATCAGTAACTGCTGGAGGAAAGATCCAGGACGTGATGGGCCACTTGGTCAATTGGACAAGGCAAACACACTTCTCCTGACAGAAACAACCTCTTCCTCTGCCACCACTGTCTTGTGTATCTTTAGGTGTTTTTGTAGTTTTCCAGAAACGGCAGATCTTCGACTGTACAATGTGACCTTTGACTGTACAAGGGTTTTTTACTATGTTTATTACTTTAAAACCCTAAAATACAATTCAGCAGCCACTGGGCTATTTCCTGCTTCAGTCATAGGTATGTTCACACCCTGAAGAGACATTGGCATCATTTTAAGAGCATTTCCAATACTCATTTCCACTTCATTCTCAAAGATGTGCACTGACAGTCTGAGGTCCTCACATAAACAAAGTAACTAACCTCAAAAACACAGGCAGCAAAGCTATTTTAAATGGCAACATGTGGCTTGCAATAAAAACATTATGTGCTGATATAGCACCATAATTCTAAGAAATCCTAAAGCATTCAAGCTCACATTTAGACAGCCTCCATCTTCCTTTGACCTTCCTTTGCTCTGTTGACACAATATTCCACTCAGCTGCTGGACTGAACCTGTGAAGGCTGCTCCCTCTCACTACTGAGAATGCAGGCTATCTAAAGGCAATGATGCACAGGTTTAGAAAAACCATTTAAGTACAGGCAATTCTGAATGGAAGTTGGTCTTCCAGCAATGAAACAGGATTTTCTGCAGTTTGGCTGAGAAACTCAGCTAGTATGAAATCACCAGAGAATATTACAGTAGCTTTAATTTTTGCACAGAACAGACAAATTCATTGTTTTGAAAGGTCATGACAGTAAATTGCATGGAATTCAATTTACCTCCCTCAGATGAATGAAGGTCTGAGTCAAACATAGAACAGTGGAAGCCTTTGGCTCCAAGAAGTCTGTGCTGATTCAAACCTACTCCTAGGCAGGCAAACCATTCTTCCTCTCAGCTATACATTATCACAGCTTGTGATTTTCAACTGATCTTTTTCCCCAGCTGTGATATTGCAGCAAACCGTGTCATAGATAAGCATCAAAACAATGGTCAATACAAGAAAAATTTGTTTTTAACCACGAAGTTACCAAATATAAAATTATTTGTGATACAGACGTTGTCATAGTTGTCTCACGCTCATTTCTCCACATCTAAAGTGAAATACAAAAAAGTGCAGGGACATGTACGGGAAACGAATGCCATAAGCACAGAAGAGAGACAGATACTGGAAAAGCAAGCAAGAGTAAGGATTACAGAAAGACTGTGAAGACAAAGTAAAAGAATACCCTCTCCAGGAGGAGAGTAACACACCTGTAACACACGTGATTTAACAGGCTCCTTGTGTGTAACTGAGAACAACAGAGCTAGTGAGCAGCTCATTCCTGACGGGATGTATGGCACCAGGCAGCAACTCTTACCTAAAGCTTTCTGGATATTCAACAACAGCCATATTGATAACATCCAGTGCATGCTGATAGTGCTTCTGAGCTGAAAAGAGGAGGGCCAATAGATGAAGTGAATTCATGTCATCTTTGCACAGTTGCAGGGCCTCTTGAAGATGGTCTATAGCATCTGAAATCTAGAAGGAGATTGGGTGGAAATAACAAGAGAAGACATTACTCTTTCAGTCCTACATTATACCTCAAAAATAAGAACAAATAGAGTAATTAGAAATTCTGAAGAAGTTCTACTTAGGCACCTTCTACTATCAGAACAGTCTGCCAAAATTAACAGACTGCACTGCTTCAAAAAAACCCACACATTCTAGAGAAAGAAGTCTGCAGCATTACTAAATCACTGCTTATAAACAAGAACAGCAGACCTGATCCAATCAACCCCCTCTTCCTTTGGCATTCTATGCTGTAAACAGATCCACTACAGAGGCCCAATTCTCACCTCCATTTTCTAGGATGGGTGGCTGGCTCTTCACCTGGGGGTGAGCATTACACATCTCTGCTGCATTTTGTCTCTCACAATGGCTGTACAAAGCCTTTCATGATTTGGATCGAGAACATAAAAATTAAGTTTGAATGTTCAAGGGTAAAAGAGTCAAGATTTAAAATGCTGTCAGAAAAAGAAATATATTTGCAAGCAATGATGTAAAGAGCAGTCCTGACAGTCACAGCAGCAGCATGTTATTAAAACCAAGTCTCACTTGGCAGAAAACTTAACATCTATAATGAATGCAAGTATATCACATGCTCTTTGTGATCCAATACACTATTTTAGGCTATTGGTTCAAAAGGGAACTTCTTAGCAGATTTTCTTTCATTTGTTTACCAGTAAGTTTTATGCAGAAGACTTTCTTTAAAATTCTCTAGTGTCTGAAATTACTGTTACATGAATTATTTCATTTCTGTGGCTCTGGAAATCTGCAGAAAACAAAACATAGAAGTGTATAAATTTCTTTTCCTCATGTATGCTTTCCTTCTCCTTCTCTTAATGGATGGAGAATGTAGTTCCTTCTTTCCTACTATGAAAACTTCCCACCTAGCAAAGCTTTGCAGACATTCTTCTACCCTGGCATACCACCAGTGTCAAATTCCCACCGCCTCCACAGATCTCTCACAAAAACAAGTAGCACATAACTAAGGAAAGCAACAATTACACTGCCTGCAGCTACAACAGAGGTTGCTGAATACCTAGATCCCAGGCATGCTTCTGGGACATATATTCTGTTCATAGGACAACTTCTTCCTAATGTCCAAGTGACATTTCTGTCTCGCTGTGCACACACAAGCCATGGTACTTAACTACTCTATTACTGGTGACTCCAAGCTAGCCTGGAGATCAGTGTGACTGCTCCAGACATAACCCCAAACTGGCATGTGGCCTACAGTGTCAAAACTGCTGAATGTCCTGGCTTGGATTCAGGTTGGGATATATGACTGACTGCTCAGCTTTAATGAATTACTGCTTGTCAGTGGAGCTACTTTAACCACATGTGTTATTAGAGCCTACTGCAAAGGTAAACACGTTGGCTTAAATGATCCATGTTCCCTCAGCAGCTTACTAGAACACATTTTCTTACAAGGTAAAAATTCTAGCAATGACAAGACAACTTGGAGCCAGGATGAGACAGTGGTGGGCCCAGACTTGCCTGTCCACAAAGTTTGTCAGTAGATATACCAGAGGTATATAAATGTGACTTGCTAAAACAAAGCTGCTGTCAAGACTTCTTGCACTCAGGACTAGAAACTCCTTCTATTTTTTTCAATTTTTCTGTCTCAGACTGCACAAGTATTTATATAGAAAATACAAGTTTGGGGAAAAATTCATTAGAAGAAAAAGAAAACCTGCAAACCAAATAAGTGGAGGAGACTTGGAGCAACCTGTTCCAGCTGATCCTGCTTTGAGCAGGGATTGAACTGGGTGATCTCTAAAGGTCCTCTTCAAACTATTCTATGATTAAGACTTGAGAAGGGGATCCTAATTGGCTAGTATGAATCAGACAAAGAATAATACTTTCAACTAGTGCCTTTACTGAGGGACTTCAAAATGGTAGGGGTGCTTGACCTCACTTGCATGTAAATGTGCACACTAGACTTTGCTTTACATGTTGAAAGTGACTTAGGATCAAACTGCACGTCCACACCCCTAACAGAGCCCTGCCATCCAAGAAGCTCTCTGACTGTTGCAACATACATGAAATAAAGCTGCAAAAAAGTGAGTTGTGGTCACTCCTACAGACCTGTGTCTGCTGGACAGGCAGCCACATACTGCTGAAAGAGATGTCATCTAAAGTAATCCTGTTCTGTAGCGTCAGGCCTGCAATGGTTACATCTCATTTCAGTGCTTCCCTCTAGTACCATCAGAGTCACGGGCAATGGCTGGTTTTGAAAATTAATCAGGCTTCCCTGGCAGCTAAGTTATTAACTCGAGTCCAAAAAGATTCCTTAGTGCTGTAACACCATTAGTAGCCTACACAGTACTGCTGCATAATTAGAAACAGTGGACAAAAATAACATGAACTCTATGCCTTTATAGAAAGTATTATGTGAAACAACAGCCTGCAACAGACCACATGCAGTGAAATACAAACTAAATTCCTAGATCAACAAAAGCAAGATATTTAGCAGCAGTCAATGCAAACTTCTTTTCAAAGATGTATTTTTGTTTAAGTAACTATATAATTTGAGAAAGATGGAAGCTGGCACCCCAGATGGCACCCTGAAACATCAGGGCTTTATCAGAGGCAGGCTGCCAGTTTAAAATTCCCTCCAAGTACTGCACTTTAAAATAATCTTATTTCAGCTGGACTGCAAGTCCAAGTGGAGGCTGCAATTAGAAGAAGTTACAGTTCCCTGATATCTCATTCTGTTAACAAATACATCACATGTTTTGCATGGCACACAGGTATCTTCACATTGCACTGATTAGGAAGCAAAGATGCTGCAGTAGGCCAGAAATAGCATCTTGCAGCATTACCAAAATAATGCCACAATATGGATTGTTTAGGCTGCCTCTTATATAAAAGAGGATTTATTTCAATAATGCTATATGTCTCCTTAAAAACAATGCTGGTATGTCATAATTATACTTATAAAAAGGAAAACAGAATGAGTGTTAAAAATTCTTCCTAACAGTAGAATGCACTTGCATATTTAAAATGGTAAATGAAACAGGAACTCTTAAGAGAAATTTTCAGGCCTTATAATTTCACGTCACTTGACAGTTACACTTAATTAACCATTAAACCTACCCACTCCATCTCTTTTTACAGCATGGAAAGGAGAAAGCTTTACTGACTGGCAAGAGCTTCCATTGAAAAGACTGGCTACACTCCACCAGAACCTCGGGAAAGCAAGCTTAGATACCTCTGTGGGTTATTACTTAGTTCTTCCTACAAACCATTCCTGATCACCAGAACAATGTAGGCTAGGACGTAGGCAGAAAAGCAGCATGTTGCTGAGAAGAGGAGGCAGTAGCTGGTCTGGGAAAAAGACAGACCAGAACTACCCACATCCAAGCAGTTGCTGAAAGAAGCACCTCTTGAAACCTCCTAAAACAGAGCTCCTCTCCTGGGGTAGACACAGCAATCTCTCCTTCTTGAAACCAAAATAAAAACTGGCAAAAACAGGTGAAATATTTTCTGTGGTCTCTTGAATGATGTTTATGTTAGTTGTACATCCAGACACTCTGGAAGGAAGTACGTGTTTTCTGGATAGTGCCACTTGAAACTTGAGGTCTGTTGGAAGTCCACAGGAAATTGGTGAGACTTCCAGTGCTCAGCTCTGACCCTTAGCCATCTTTCCCTTTCCATTTTTATGAAAAGAAAGGTTAGATCTAATCAAGTATTAAAGTGGTATGAAGCCTACATATGTTGTTTTTACATATCCAATACTGATTTACATGGCATTCAAGGTCACGAACACCATCACCCCCCAAAAAAGGAAATCAACACTTAAAATTAACAAGAGTGCTGCTGACTCTCTAGAGTTATTTCCATAGAAACCGGTCTGCTAAAAAACAAGGCAATGCATTAAAATCAGTGAGCTTTAAAGTGTTCATTCTACCTTGTTTTTGCTGATCCAAATGCTGTTACCACAGAAACAGGAGAAGCAGCCGAACCAGCCGCTGGGAGTTGGGAGCTACAAGTCTCGTTTGTCGCTCGGCTCGGCCGGCTGCCAGCCAGGCGCTGCAGGTGGAGATATCCACTGCAGCAGATACTGACCTTGGCCTCCTGGCACTGCAACTCAGGGGGAAAACCAGACTTAGAGACCCTCCTTATAGAACAGGTTATTCTACTCTGTGTTTGGCTGAAAAATCCACCAAAACACTCCGGGGCTGATGTAGACCCTCCAAGTCTTCCCAGTGACTCCAGTGGCACACAGGCACACACATAAAGCTCATCATCATAATTTTTTATCTTGGTTGTTGGTGGTTTCAACTGCCAACTCTGCATGAACCTTTTATAACCATTCCTCCTCTTGCCACATACTCATCTCATGTCAGAGGGATGCTTATGTTTTTCCATTTCCCCTTTCCCTTGCCCAGTGGTGACAGAGGCAAGTGTTATTGGAAATATTTTACAGCCTTCCAAGGAAGATGAATTGCTCCAGCTTTGCTTGGCACTCTACTGGTCAGCTGCCTCTCTTGCTTTGTTCTATGAAAACACTCTTATCTATGCAAGCTGACACCTATATTTTTCAGTGCTGGGTACAGTTACCTCATTTATCGACTCTGACTATGGAAACAAAAAGGCCTATTTGTTGAGAAAAACATCCAGGTATTATATTATAACCTACTATGTAGAAAAGGCCTGATTTATTGGTATTATAGCATTGCCTGATGAAAGCCCTAACTGTGATGTTCAATAGTTAATGCAATCTATCAAAAAAGGTATCATTTATCTTTCAGTTAATCAGAAAAAGAATATATTAGATACTTTAAATAATTAAGGATATTAAAAATGCATTACCAAATGTTTATCATTAAGTAAACTGGCAAAAGAAGAGTAGGATATTTTACAGCAGTCTAAAAATAAAGATGTCTCAGGTATCTCCTCTCTGTCCAAGCATGCGTTAAAGATTTATATCTCACTTGATGGGAGAAGAGCAGGAGCACCATCGCAGGGGTCAGGCTGACACTACATAACACACTGAGATCATACAGCTGTGGGAGCAGGGGCGACTGGCAGAACATCAAGGATGAAAACACACAGGTGAGCTAGACAAAAGAGGAAAGTGAACATGGGGACAAGAGACTGAATGGAAAGAACAGGACAGAAGGGAAATGAAGAAGCAAGACATATGAAACAGCACTGCAAAGACAGTCTACAACCAGAGAAAAAGAAAGGGTAATGACTTAAAATGCCAGTAACAGTGAAAACAAAACCAATGACCACAAAAATCTTGATTTTATTTTTCAGGATAGCAGCTGAAAAGCTGTAATGTTTTTACTCATGGCAAGCAGCAGAAGACGCAGCAGATCAGACAATCTCCCTATGAGGCAAAAGCTGTGAGAGAAAGAAGGGTAGCTGGGTGTTTTTTAATGAAAGACCCTGAGCAAACGGCATCATAAAGCAGCCAGTAGGCAATGAGAAAGTTAAATAAGCCATTTTAATTATCCTTTCTTATTGCAGGCTCACAGCACACTGCTCTCATTATGAAAGGGTTACAAAAGTGACATTATCAAGAGAGTGCTCTCTTGGAACAATTAGTTTGACCTAATGAACACACAGCTCCCCTAATGAGCTCAGGAAAGTAAGAAAGACCCAACTGTTCAACCCTGTAGTGTAGACTAAGGAAAGAAAACTGCAGCAAGCAGAAGGCCTGCCAAAGAAAAAATCTACAATGATGAAATTTCAAATTTCAAATAGCTAGAGAGGTATTTAAAAACAAAACTTGCTCCAATAATAAGACTTTAGCTTTGAAACAGAAAGGACAGAGAAACAGAACACCCCAATTTTAAGAAAAAGGGGCAGAAAAATAAAGCACAGCCCAAGTGGTTGGGGTTTTTTTTCTGAAAGGCAGTGCAGAGCATTTTCTGATCAGCTTCATTTCTATGAGTTAACACCTGCAGCAGCATTCAAATGCCAACTAATCCCACTCGCTGCAGAGCTCCAGCACTCGTCAAAGCCTAACGTCAAACGTGCCCAAGTATGGAATAAAGCAATCCCAGCGTGGGGAGTGCGATCTGGCACGGTACGGAATCGGGCAGTAACGGGAGAGCCTCTGGAGCGGCCCGCAGTGGGACACAGCCTGATACCCAGGGAACAGGAATAAACACACCTCGCTCATCCCAAACACACGGTTGCTCCAAGACTGCTCAGGACTTCGAGCTGAACACGTTCCCTAGGGAAGGCCATTCCATGTGCTACAGAATTATTATTTTTAGAGTAAGAATTAAAAAATATTTTATATAAACATATTCTGATTGCTTGTTACCGGTTAGAGTGCAGGAAGGAAGGGATCCCGTTTAGGAAGCCTGGGTCTTGTTCAACTGGACTGTCCTTCCACCCTCCCATGACTCAGTGATTTCCAGTGATTTCACATACCTGTCTGACAAGAGCCAGCTGCAGGGACAGGTAAAGGATGATCTGGTGATCTTCGGGGGCCAAGTCACGTGCTCTTTAAGGACCACCATACAATACAAAAAGAAAAGTGACTGTTAGATTGCACTTTGCAGAACTCCTTCACCATGAAGTCACACAAGCACAGAACAAAACCCAGTCTTCCCCCACAGAAAACTAGTCCATTTTGGGGGAAGTACACTGAAACTACACAAAAAGCAGAGCAGTGCTGGCCTGGCTAAGCCAGAATCCCAGGAACAAGTAAGAGAAACATAGCTGCCAGGCTGTTATACAACTTACTTGCTCCTTCGTTAAATGCCACTTCATATTTTGGAACTTGGATAACTAATACGGAAAAAGTATCTCTGAGCTCACAACAAACCCATCAAAGCATTATTTTAAGTAATTTAGGTGACGGACATAGTTGTCTAACTTGTTCCTATACTGCCACTTTTCAAACATTAAGAGAGGGTTAGGTTAGCACTGAAAAAGCAGTCAACATGAGCATGAAGAGGACTAAAGATCAGGAGCCTGTGACAAAAGCTGGTGCTCAAACACAAAACATTCTCCACCCTGCAGCTTCCAGTTTAATTTTTGACAGCAGACTCCTAATTAGGAAAGGGAAGACACTGAGGGTGGAATGATTTGATGACAAGAGCTGTGCCTGGACCAAACCCAAGGCTCTTACTTCTCAAGCTTGGACTCTGAGATATTACCTTCCAGTCCATAGCAGGCAGCGGGCACTGCAGTGAAGGGAAGCCTTGGCTAGTGAAGGCTGCAGTGTCTCCAGAACCAGATGTGGAGGCCCTTAAGAAAGTCTTGTGCAAGGCAGGGAACAGGGATGGACAACTTGGGCAGAAGTGTCCTCTCTCAGACTATGTCAGGCACAAAATTGCAGTCTGAATTTGCTAGCCTGTGGACAAGCTATTAACCAAGGCAATGATGCAATAGTGTCTTGAGGAACCTAACCTAGGAGGAAAGGTGGGGCACCAGCTCATGCCATCTGGCAGCCCAGTCCAGGAACCAGTGGATTATCCCCCTCTGACTCACAGAGCTCACTCATAGCTCTGCAGCACATGGAAGTCGTTTCACAGGGGAGAAATGGGGAAGAGGAAGGTCCCTCATAGCCAATTATCATTCCTGACCTCTTTCTGGGCTGCATTCCAGGACACCAGGAAACCTGCACCTGCATTGCCAGGCCCAAAGTGAGTACAATTAATGTCCTTATGAGGGAAAAATGACAGGCTGACAACACTGGTGGTTAAAACCCATGCCAAAACTATTAATTGCTAACAATAAACAAATAACAATAAAAGAATTACTTCAGGAAACAAACCACACACCATTTTAATGGCAGTCACTTTTCAAATGCCATCTTGCCCTGTGAGCAAGAAGATGCTGAAGCTGATTTTTATATCTAATAGCTCTAGAACAAATTAATTTAGTATGGACTGAATGTGTCCTGTAACTCTATAAGTCAAGGTGGCACTCAAGTGCTCTGACGCAATGCCAAAGACATCAAGGTGCAAGCAGTACAGGCAAGTCACTAATTTCTCCTTCCACTTCAAAAAAGACAAAAAAATCCCCAAACCCAAACAGCCACAAAACCCCAACAAAACAAACAAACCAACCAACCCCAAAAAACCCAACCCCCCAAAAAACTGCAACCAACAACAAAACTTCACAAGTTAGAACCCAGCTTTGCCCTAAGGTGTTAGAGAGGGTGAGCCACCTCTTTACAAAATGTCTCTTGCGAAACCTTCAGTAGCCTCTCCAGCAATAAATAACAGGGGAAAGTTCACAAGAGTACAGCAGATGAGATTAATGGTGCTTTTGGAAAGAAACAGAGGATTGTTACTTTACTGCTCATTTTCTCAGAAGGAATTAGAAAAACATTTGATGCAATCTTCCAGCTGAAAAGGCCCCTTACAAAGATGACTGCAGGCCAAACCATGGCTTGAGAGATCATACATGTTCTTCAAAAAGAGGTGAAAAACAAGGAAGGTAAAAAAAGGTAAGAAACCAAACTTAGGCATTTAGAAAAACACTAGTAATCAGCTCACTGTCACATTCCTGTTGGCTGAGGTTTGAGTAACTAATATTTGGCTAGAAGCTTGTCTGCCTCCTAGCTAGAGTTAAGATACCATGAAAACAAGTCACAGCCAGTGGGAAAGGTCAAAGGATTAAAAAAAAAAAGGCTTAAAAGCAGTGCAGCACCACAATTCCTTAAAACTGGTCAGTAGTTAACATACTACACTGGAGTCCAGAAACTTGTCAGACTTAAAAGTACACTCCTGATCCAAACAGTGAATGAACAAATGGCTTTTAAAAATTTTCTCTCAGATCTCCGTAGGGTAAATATCCAGAACTGTATCTGTGGTTTCAGCTCTTGCACTCACTACAAAACCAGTAGTAAGACAATCATGTTTGCCTTCTTGTTCAGCATCAGCAAAACAGCTGAGATCCATCAACTTTGTTCAACTTGCTAAACCTGTACTTTGAGATACCAGAGATCTCAAATTTTCTTCACTTCTGTAATTATGACCACAACAAACTCAGAATGAAGTATTTCAGCCCAAGACTTAGACTATACAAGCTTCCATTTCGTTGCTATTTGTAGTCTGTAGGCATCTACATTTACAGTAGGAATGTAATTGTACAAATGTAAATAGCTGCCTGAACACCACCCAGAGTATTTTGGGTGGTGTAACTTAATCATAACAGGGTCCGGAAGCTCACAGCTCACCTCTCTACCTCACAGAATGGACAAAAAAGAGTTTTAACTCAAGCAGTTGTACTTGAGGTCTCAAGTGTAGCTGCACAAGAGTGTAATTCACAGTTGCTTCCAGGGTGGAGCCATTGTATCAGTTTCCCCCACAAGATACAGGGATGAAGGAGAGGTGAGTGGTGCATGCTTTGTACCCTCCTCTTCCAACAACAGCTCGTGTAAACACTCATTAGGACAGCAATTATTCTCTCCCCTAGGTGCACTGGTGCCAGGTCACTCCACAGCTGCCTACACCCTGATGGTGAAGGTACTTTCCCACCACGACGGAAACAGGATTTTAAGCCTGCTTCACACAGGAATTGAGACAAAATTAGCTTTCCACGTTTGCCAGCTGGCATCATGTCAGGAAGCTGCATCTCCCAGCACTGTAGATCTCACTGCACCTAATTTGGGGCTAAGGTTATTTCTGTAAGGTGGCAGAACAGTACTCTTACCTTGGATATTCAATCAAATAATCACTGAATTTAGCCATCACAAAAATGGTTTTGACAGACTACTGCTTAAATCTGATGAACTGTTTTCAAACTTTCCAGCAAGGAAGCCTTATACAGAGGAAAAAGAAACATAAAAAGGACAGTATTTTTGAATTCATGTAAAAAATACACAATACAAGCACCTGCAAGATGCCTACTCACCTCTCCAAAGTCTGAAGTGCTTTCTTGTTTAATTCATCCTGAGTGCCCTTCAGAGTAGCTGTAGGGCAAGATAAAACACAATTTAAGAGTTAATTCAATGTTTCAGATTAAATAAATAAATGTATAGAGTATTTCAAACTGGGAGTGTAAACACTGTGGAAATCTGTATGTATGTGTGCATGCCATCCTTTTGACATGAATTCTCAAATTCATTTTTATTAAAGATGATTTTAAGTCCTTCGTTTGAAATAGTGAAGCATTTTTTATTTACATATGCCACTGAAGGGGGCTGGGAGAAGGGGCCATAGACTAACTAGATACCAAGAAGGTAACAGGCCCTCAGCCAGGCTGGTGCAAATGCTAAAAGCAGTAACCTGCAGCACATTCTGACTTAGATACAGACTGTCCCCACCACCATCTTCACATAGGAGGGTGCTGCAGGTTGAACAGGAAACACCAGCAGCCAAACTTACAGCTCTATGACAAAACACCACCATCTCTGAGACCACAATAGACTTCTAGGTTACTTCAGATGTGACATTAGGCACTAATGCCCTCCTTCCATGCCTCTAATTGCTTGATTAATGGATCTTGCCCAGTACGCTCACTTATAAATGTATAAATTAATTCCTACCTAAAACCAGAAAAGGAAGAGAAGAATCAAGCTCTTGTTATACCTGGGTATCATAAGATACCACCGTCAAGATCAACAGGAACAGAGGAAGATCTTAGAGGAACATGGCTTTCTCAGATCCAAAATATCTGGAAACCAAGTGACGGGTTTTAGAAGTGCATTGGCTGTCTTGTTCTGGTTCTTATGTTCTCAGATTTTGCATAGCAGTTGCTTCTTGTTCTGCCTGTCCTGAAATTGAGAGCTATTGATCAACAGCATATGGAAGTGATGAGTAGTTAATCCATCAGTAAACATCACCCACGAATGTATCTGATTTGATACATCAGGTCAGCGTATGCTCCAAAATAGAAAGTTCCTAAGTAGTATGTAATAAAGCAACAAACCCAGTAAGATTCAAGTATTCTTAAAAGTTATTAAGAAGAAAGAGATGTGTTCTTCTGCAAGACCTGCAAAGGTAACTGGTTTCTTTGGATTCTGCAATGTGTCAGCAAGTGAAATTTTGAAAGTAAATTATTTGCTGCAGTAGCTATAGTGATCTGACCTTTTTTATTCCTACATCTTCCAACAGTTCTTCAAAACACCAAGTTCATTTGGGAGGAACAGCAATCTTAAGGATTTCCTAATCTTAAAGATCAAAACTTGCTTAGGCCACAAAACCTACTCTAAGTATTAAAAACTGATCAAAAAAATGTGTATTTTAAAGAATAAAGACATGGACTTTCATGCAAAATGCAGCATTTATTAAAAATACATCACTCTCAACAGCCTTCAATCAGGCTACTGCAAAACACTGGAAAAAGGTAACAAAGGAAAAAAACCTAGAAAAATAAAGAACCAAGATTGATGTAAACAAAAATGCTTGAGGAGACATTGGAAAGGATTTGATCAGACCTATAAACATCCCTACAGAAAAAAAAAATCTACATTCTGTTTCTCATGTAAACTACAAGATTCTTTATTTAAGTTACAGAGCAATTCTGAAGATGTCACACAATAAGAAAGACTGAAAGAAATGTTACTATTTGGCCCTCAAATTAAACACCAAATGGAAAAGCTAGAACTTCTAGCTTCCACCTGTTAAGACATTTGACTAATGTTCAGCTTGTAGTCAGAAAGAACACAAAATACGTTATGGAAATGAAGTGATTACTCTACAGCTAGTCGGCTTTGCCTCTGCATTATTGAGAAACAGCATGTGACTCCCACATCCCACAACATGGACTGCACCTTCAGCTACCATGAAGCTGGAAATCTGGTTGTCCATCTCTAGCTTTGTGTCTGACATGGATAAACACATTGAGACTTGTGTTTGACAATAATGAGCACTGATGCTGCAAGTTAACTATGCATTTACAGGACCTTTACAGCTAAAGGAGATAAATTAGGGAAAAAACACACCCAACAATGAAAAGTGATTTGGGGAGAGATGCATAAAAAGAAGCTTGGCCATCAGGTCAAAGGAGGTGATCTGCTCTGCTATCGTGAGACCCCCACCTGGAGTGCTGTGTGCAGCTCTGGCATCCACAGCGTAAGATGTGGTTTCATTGAAACAAGTCCAAAACAGGGCCATGAAAATGGTTAGAGGGCTAGAAGACCTCCCCTATACAGAAAAGCCGAGAGAGTTGGGGGTTTTCAGCCTGGAGAAGAAAAGGGTCAAGGGAGGCATTACTGCAGCCTTTTAATACTCAAAGGAGGTTTTTAAGAAAGACAGAGGGTTGTTTTTTTACCAGGGCCTGTCCTGGTAGGACAGGGGGAATGGTTTTAAACTGGAAGAGGAAAGGTTTAAGATTATATACAGGAAGAAATTCTTTACTGGGAGAGTGGCAAGAATCTGGAACAGGTTGCCCAAAGATGTTGCAGATGCCCTATCCCTGAATTATTCAAAGAAATCTGCAACCCACTTGTACCACTGAAAAGCTCTCACTTCAGACAAAGAAAAGCTTGCACTAAGGAAACAGAATCTGGTATGTCTGATTAAACTTTTAAAAATTATGTTCCATTCTCCCAGGTTGATGACACCAAAAAATTCTTCAGTCCCTACCCAACTTTACCTCCTGCAAGCATGGCAGCTACAGTTCCATCAACTGCAACAAAATATGACTTATTACTTGGATTAAAATAAGCTGCAAAAGCAGTCTGACCAATAGGAGAGTGGCACAGGGGAGTTTCTAAAACCCCCTAAGACATGGTACTTTCAAAAATGTCACTTGAGCAGCCCAAGATTTATTTTCTGAAGCACTCTGGGTTTTTAAAGGAGCTTCAGCCTTACTAAAATTCAACAGGTTCTTCAGCAATATTTTGGTACCTAAATACAAAGCTCTGAAGTCACATTTGAAAACAAAGGAGGACAAGTTCTGTCTTAGCAAAAGCAGTTAGAGCACAGTAGGAGTAGTGAATGCATGGAATGAAACACAGTGCAGAGGATCAGAATCAACACTACAAACAGAGAGAGGAATCTAGTTCTAATCTTGTCCAATGGATTGAGCACTCATTAGCAGCTGAAGCACAGTCAGGTCTATTTATGTAATACATTTGTTTTGTGGGCAAGAATTCAGTTTGTAATGTGCAAAACAGTTCCTTTATGTGAATCATAATGTAAGAAGTGGGGATGACAGATAGATGGACTTCAAAAATACATTTCTAATCCAAACTAAAACACTGATATGCATGCACCCTTTTGCAAATATCACTGAGTTTCAGAAACTATTCCCTTGTGTTAAGACATCTAATATGGCACAATGTACAGTTTTAGCACCCAGAATTACAATTAAAATTGCATGCACTGTTATTTCCAAAAGCAAAGATTCTAAGTTTGTTCACTAATAATTTATTCACTTCTTAGTGAACAAATGTGTGGGGGCCTTAACATTAACCAGTGCTGTCAGTACACTGACTGTTAGTAAAATCCACAAAGACTGATAGAATGAGTTTCCAATTCAGTCCCTGATCCATGGCCTTCTACCAAAATTCTAAATGAAAACAGAGATGCAGCACACTCATCTCTGAGAAAAGAATGAGGGACTGTTAAATCTACAAAGATTTCACAATTTGTGAGGTGGTGTTGTGAGATAAGAAGAGCACTTGTATTTCACAATACATTCTCAACCCAGTCTTTCCTCTTTAGCCTTTGTTAAATTCATCTCACCTTTCCCTGCCTTCAGTGAATTCTTCACCAGACCTAAGGGAGGGAAAGTTGACAATACAGCTTATGTCAAAACTGGAACTATGGGAGGAGGAGGAACTGTTTGCTGTTGACATTGACCCATTGGAAACTTATCTGCAGAAAATGGACATTAACTGTGAACAGGAGGCTTGGGCTTCTAAGACTGAGGCAAAAGTGGCAATGACTTCCTCTGAGGACACATCTTTCAGCTACTTCAATGAGACTTATTTCAAGAAACATGTAATTAGATATTAAGAATAAGGAAGCTATCCAGTATAAGTTTCAGGAAGTCTTACTTCCTCCAGGAGCTTTTCGCAAATCACAAAGAAAAGGCTTTCATACAACTCCTCAGTGCCTTTGTCACACAGGAGGAGAAATAATTACTAAAAGGTTATATTAAGTAAGAAAGCCTAACTTGGATGGAAGACTGTACACTTTAAAAGGCAATTGGTCAAACGTCTCTGAAACACTTAGCTACCATTGGAAATACTGATTGACTGAAAGTCATCTCAGCTGGAAAGTTATAGGAATCACGTATACATACACACAGATGTTTGACTTGTCTGCATATGTCACTAAGAACTGGTATAAATACAATGATAAACAAGATTGACAACATGAGGCAGGATTACATCACGGAACTGCTGTCTTTCAGCATGTTCTAGCTCTGCTTCCTCACTGTCATATGCTATTTTTTAACAATTCTAATGTCAAATGTCTTGCTAGTGCAAATTTGACATTTTCCAGGAAAACATAGTTCCATATTCATGACCATCATATGTATGCTTTTGAAGGACTTAATCCATTTTATTAAAATATAATCTGAAAGATGGAAATATACTCTTCGTCTTTCCCTCAAATAACTGAGTGACTTGTCCTATTGCCTTAAAGGCTAGAGATACGATGAGAAGGCAGATACATTCCACTGTTTCAAAACATAAATCAGAGGCTAATCTGAAAAAAATCCAAGGCAGTTGTTGTGAAGACTGTTTGTTTTACATAAAAAAGGACACAATATTGAACTAATCTCTCGATAACTCAAGAGACTTCCAGAAAAAGAGTTTCCAACTCACATTTTGCTGCAGCAAAGTATTTTTAGAGCCAGAGTACAGCATACGCCTTTCCAACTCCATTCTTTAGAAACCACCTTCTTTTTATACTGAACTTCTCTTACAAAGAGATCGTAAGGGGCTAACATAGAAACCCTTCTATCTCTGAAAATAATCTCTGGGATCTTGTATAGCTTTAGAACAGTTTAAACAACATCTAGGCAAAATGCCCTGAAAAACTAGGCTGTTAAGCAGAACTCTATTCCTAGTGGACTTAAAATATACATATAAGAGAAAGTTCAGGCTAGGAAGGACATACTTTTTGACATGAACTTTCTAGGGAGAACTATTCTGAGGCAGAGAAATGGAGAACTGGAGAGAGCTACGGTGCCTGTTAGCCTCCAGGACGAAAAGCAGTTCTCAGAACAGCTGATCAGATATGGCTGTCTGAAAAACTACACCAACTTGAGCTTCTGAAGAGCACAAGGAACACTTTCTCATACACATGCCTTGCAGAATTCTGGTGTAAGTTCCAAGGCCAGCATAGTCCATGATAATATAATAGAGTAATTTTACCTTTGAGTCAAGCTTCTTTGCTGGAAGAAGTTGGTTTGTTTCTATGGAACCTACCCGACAGAAAAGCCATTGCTTGCATGAGGGCAGGACTGCCAAAGTGATTAGGAAACACATCAACTCAGCCATTATTCAAAGAAACTGTGTTAGAAGGCCTTCTACCTATGTTAAAAGTCATAGAATAAGAAAAACTGTTCCCACCTGTGAGCTCGATGAAAGTCAGAGCTAGAACTGTCCCAAACACTTCAGGCCCTTCTGACCACTAAGCACCAAATCTGCAGGAGCCCCTTGGCCACTCATTCAAGATCCAAGTAAGCAGCATTAAAATAAAATACTTCTTACTTTCAGTGGTCTGTTTCTAGTCAACATCCACATGTACCAGTGAGGTAGATATTTTTATCTTGTTTACTTCTAAGTAGAGAAAGAAACATCACAGAGAGGCTGAATCTCTGTAGGGAATCAGTATCACGCCAGGAACTGAAGTGAGGCATTTCTAACTCCAGTTCTTGGATTGTATTTCTTTATGATTTATGAGTGGGTGACAAAAATATGAAAACAGATGGAAAGTTTGACTTTTTGTTGTGTAAATACGTGAAAGAAATGTATTACAAATATTCAAGTAAAGCACACCAAGCATTGTCAGCTACACTCATTATCACCCCCTAAGTAATGACCTGCATTCCTTCCTTTACCTAAAAACTTCACTTTTCTTATCACAGAAGACAGTTCTCTGAGCAAGTGAACAGTTCCCATTTATCTTGCAATCTGATTGTTTTTCATGTCTAGTCAGCAATGAAAGCAGATTTTCTAATAAATTCCCATTGCTTGCACTGAAGACTTTGAACAAATGCTCTCCATACAACACACCTGACAAACAAAGTAACTCACCATCAGTAGCTTGAAGGCTGTATGTCAGGCCCAGTGCCAGGTAACCCTTTGCTAGGGACTCTCCAGCATCCTCGCCCAGGTCTATCACCATTTTAGCAAAGTGTTCTCCTTCTTCCAGCTGCAAAAGAGGTAGGTTGAGACTTACAGGCATTTCCTCTATACTTGCATCAATAAAATTTACCATTAAGCTTACCTGTAAGTGATCTGAGCACCATTCACACAAGGGCTTTCAGTGATCCCAGTGAACACTCATAAAGAGGAGGATGTAGAAGGTCAGGTTAGCAGACCTTGGTGCACATGCACAGTTTTGAGAAAGGTTTGGGTTTTTGCATCCTAAACTCTTTTCAGATGTTTGAGATCCATCAAGGGCACTATCTTATTTTATCGTTCCCTTCAGGCACACTTCAATCATGCAACCTTAAATACAAATGCTGGATCAGCTGGACTACTTATATGCTATCCTAGCACTAGATGGAAAGGTCTTACAGGTTTCTTCCTACAAAGACAACCATTCCGTTTTGCTGTCTGATTTTTTTTAAACCGTAGCACATTTTACTTTCTTTTAGCACTACAAGAGTAAAACAGGAAAGCACTAACTTCACTGAAAGCTCTCAGCTGCTGCTTGCAGTTCTGCTGCCACAAGGACAGAAATTTCAGGACAAGAATTTTGATCTGAACTACCACAAGACCTTGGCAGCTCTTCCTGCACTAGCCACTTTCTGCATCTTTTGCAAAGACACAATTTGCCTAAAAATGTGTTTTATATTATAGATAGTAATTGGAGGAGAGAGCAGTCACAGTCTCTCAGGACGAGCCTCTAAAATGATGAAATATGTAAGCTGGTCACTTCCACTACAGCACAGCCTGCTCCCCACAACCTTCCTTTCTAGCTTCCTTTTCACACAGATCTATCAGCATCTGTAAAATCTGAGTTAAAGGTAATTTTAAACAAAAAGTATAAGTTAAATATTTTATTACAGAATGGAGGGTTTCTCATTTCTAACTTTAAACTCTCATTAACATCACTCACCCATTTTAAGTAGAAAAGACTAAGACCTGTAGACTGTATATACCTTGAAAGGTGTAGGTTGGAGACACACTGGCAAAACTCCTAAGTAATGCCTGAAACACAGAGCCTACAGGAAAATCTCCTTTCTGTACGAGACACTATGCAGATCCTGTCAACCATAATCAGAGTCATCCTTAATCAAGAAGCAGACACCATTACACTATCTGACAAATCCTCCTTTTGGAAACTTTTACTACGTGACAACTGACTTTATGGGATAGGGTTGTTTAATTTTGAGAAAGTACTCTTTTTTTTTTTAAACCCAGCTGGTTTAGACACAAGTACTGTGGACGTGTGCCCTTTTAATACTCAGCTTTGTCAGACTTCAGCACCTCGTGGCTCCTTAACATCTAAAATGACTCACCCATAACAATATGGAATTAAAATGCACCATCAGACGAGAAATTTCCCTTCTGCAATGATCTGTTAATATGCTACCTATGAACAGAATCTACTTGACTTGATGTAGCATCCTGTCTATGGGCCTCCTAGTCACATCATTTGAAAACATTCAGGTGGCAACATTAACTAATGGCTTCATAAACAAACAACCTGGGATTTATCAGATGATATCAAACATAAGAAAAAAATTACTGTTAACATAAGCCTGAAGAAAGGCTGAGAAGTGCAAGTGAAGAAGCAAATCTCCTCTGCTTGGATTTCTTCCTCGCTAGTACAACTCCCTGAGGCCAGAATTCAAACTAGAT
The DNA here is from genome assembly GCA_013397815.1 of Aleadryas rufinucha. NCBI lineage: Eukaryota > Metazoa > Chordata > Aves > Passeriformes > Aleadryas > Aleadryas rufinucha. The sequence goes on from VZTH01005606.1 coordinate 419,932, forward strand.
GTAGAACAATAGTTGCCCCATTTCTGAAACCTCAGATCAGTCAATCCAATGACCAACACATATGTTATCATCAAACCCTTTCCTGAAAGCACTGTGAAAGCATTACAGTCTTGCTAATTGCCCAGTCAGCTGTGATTGTGGAAACCACTACTTGACACAGGAATGCCCCTTGCAGAATACTTGGACTTAACAACTAAACTGCAAGGCCTGTCTTTGAGGGTATAATCCAAAGCCTACCAAAAGCACTGGAAACAGTCCCACCTACTTCATTGATGTTCAGATGAGACCCTTAAACTCTGATCACATCAGGAAGACTGAGATTTGTTTCAGGAGATTTCTTAACCTGTCAGTAGCCTTACCAACTTCCCTGCCACATACTGAAATGTGTTCTGGACCAGAGCCTAGGAAAATGGAAGAAGTGGCCCATGACTTGCCACACAGAAAGAAAACCCAAAAAACAAAACCCACAAATGAACAACAAAAAACCCTCCTATAAAACTGTAACGGAATTCTTCATCTCTCAGAAACTTTTATGTAAGTTTCTCTGCAGCCTAAAAATTCATTATGCGCCTCTTTGCCACCATAAACAGCTGCATTCCCCACTCTCTTTCTTCATTGTTTCTCCTCTTCTCCCCACACATACTTTCATCCAAGAAGTCTCCATTAGATGAATAAAAGAGCTATACAAGGAATTCTAATGACTGGTCAACAAGACTAGGGGTGAGTAGAGTGTATGGAAAAGAAGATTAAATGAAAAGTTTGAAGCTGAAATGAAGACATGTAAAATTGGAGAGATTTTGCTCCATTGTTTTTCTGAACGGTCACCTGATGGTATCTCCAGTCTCTGACTGGAAATACCTACACTGCATAAATCAGTAGTGCACCATTCAGCCTTGTTGCCTGCCAGTTACCCAGGGCCACTTGTCAGTATCAGATTAATCTAATAAATGAATAATGAGAACCACAACTTTTCAGCGTTCAGGCTAAAACAGCACTTCTAGCACATTCTTGTAAACATTTATTCATACTAAACACTAATGGCCCTTTGACAAGCCACAAAGATTCTTATGAATGCAAACTTGGGTCAGCTGAAGTCTGCTTTGAAAATAAGTGGCCTCACAAACTCCAGCACAGCTGGTTCTGTTTATGAGAACATTTACTTTTCCTTCTTACAGCACTCAGACACTTCCCCTGCCAGCCCTGCTGTGGCAGCCATCTGCCCCCTCTTCTTCCATTCTCCTACTCTTCAATCATTCTAGGCAAGTGTGAAAAGCCAAACCTTTCACTCACATCACCCACTGTGAGGTTTCAACTCTCCAGTGCATCAGTCTTGCGGATGGCCTAGCCAACTGTGAATCTGGAAAGTACTACCTGAAACAGGAATAGGTCCCTTGGGACATACTTGGGGTAACCAACTAAACTGCAAGGACTCCCAGATTGCAGTCTGGATAAAAGCTCCCCTCCATACACCCAAGTGAGGGACCAGTAGTGAGCCTGAGCTGTGATCTGCCAGTAAAGCTGTGTCTGTGGGGCTCCTTAAGGATATGGCATGTCTCCAGTCTGTATAGTGGAGATGAAAAAGGGAGGAAGGAAGGCCTACTACTTGTTATTCTCTTAGAAGCAACAAAAAACGAAGTATCAAAGCCATACCTCCAACTTGGCCCTTATTGTTCTTACATTTTTCTGCATACTTTGCACAGAAAAGCTGGTGGAGAGAAGGGCAGCATCCCAGGTTGCAGGGAGAAGTTCCCTGCCTTCAAGACCTGCATGGAAGAAAGAAGGCATGGGGGAACAACAACCTAAGAAGAACTTTCCGCATTTTGAACTCCAGCTATATAAAGTGTCAGAAGCACCTGGAAGCACTAGCTAAACAACCCCTCCATCACACCAGAAAGCAAACACCTGGCACCTGGAGAGAGACAGGCTGCCAAACTGTGAACTGACACCAATGAGATGTAATACTGTGGGGTTGGTTGGGTTTTTTTCCCCCTTTCACTTCCTCCTTTGTATTTGACAGAAAAGGAACAGTTGCTAGCTGTGCTACCCTGAGGGATATTTCCCCTGGTACAGAGAGTGGCTGTTCCAGCCACCACTGTTATTTGGCCACAGGTTTTGGTGTGTGCTCAAGCCAAGCCCGGAGGCATACTGACAAGGGAGTGGAGAACAGCAGGTGCTGTCCCCTGGCCTAATGCCACCCAGCTGGTGTCCAACTGCCACCCAGATTGTTTTTAGAAAAGCTCAAGCCCTACCCCACTGAATCAACAGCTTCCAGGACTAAGTAGGAATTGCACTTCTCACCAGCACACATTTAGAGTAACTAAGGACAAACAAATCAATGATGTACAGCAGCATGAAAACAACACTTTATTGTGCCAAAAAAGAGGAGCACACAAAGGAAGAGGCAGGAAATACATCAAATGATATTGGACTTAGGACAGCAGACAAGGTTAATGAAGCAGGTGAATTTGGACACCAGTGACACTGAAGAATACCCAAGGACTTAAGAGATCAAAATCCTACAGAACTGGTATCTATACAAAATTACACATGATGTTAACTGGTTGAATTGACCTCTTCTTACCATTTTCATTACACTGGGTTATAGCTATAGAGACTAATTCGAAGAGAAGAATACACATATTGTGAAATGAGAATGCTAAGAGGAAAAATGCATAGAAAAAAGTGGTCTATAAGGCATAGTCTAATGAAAAGGTTTTGTCCCACAGCTGTTTACAGCACACAAAGCTAATCATGTTACATATGTCAGAAAATCCTGCACTTTCTATTGCTGGTCTAGTCAGCATTTGCTTTTTGTGGCACCATTGTTAAGCCCACCAATTTAGTCTGTGTAAACTCAGCCCCCAGCACTTAGAAATACCCGGGCCTTTCCTCCACTGTAGCTAGAGTGGTTTGTTCACAGAGGCAACGTATAGAAGACAAAATTCTTGGTCATTTTCAATGTCTAAAATCCATGAGATTGCCCCAGTAACAGTAGTGGTGATGTAATCAAGAATGTCTTTTAAAAGACAGAAGAAATACCTAGTAGCTCCTTGCCCTTCCCTGCTTTCTCAGCAGCCTCTCACCCTGGTGATGCCGATCCTCTCGGATGTCCATCACCAGGCAGAGTAACTCCAGTAACAGGACTGGATTTGATCTTTTAATATTATTCATTCTGCACTAAGACGTAAGCATTTCCAGGCAACTCCAGGGCTCCTAAGTGACTGGGTACAAGCACATGCACAGCATTTATTATCTATAGTGGCAGGGTCAACAACAGACAGAAGGGGAGAGAAGCACTCTCTGATTAAGTGGTCTGTGAAAGTAATGGATGTTAAGCTGTTACCTCAGAAGTATGCAGCTGTGAATCCACATCCTGCCAACCCCACCAACACACACACCGTGACGTCCTGGCCCCATGGTATGTCTTACTCAGTTTTTATGACTCCATGCACAGTCCACCCCGGCCCAACACCACTTCTTCTCCCTTTTCCTGACTGATGGCATGATCTCTGTCTTCCCAGTAAAGTGCTGCAGCAGAGCACTTTGCTGTGCATACTAGTTGAAAGAAATGAAGGAAATGTCTGAGGTACAGCACCATCCTGTGCTGCAGCTTTCGCCATGGGATGAAGTCCTTTGAAAGCTCAAATTAGATGATAATACTGGCCTCATTTGGTGCTACAAAAGTTTAGCACACCACCACTTACTGCTATCATATCAGCTGTGGGGCAATGAAAATTTTAAGAACATGCCTCATGTCTTCCTGCTTTCTGTCTGCTAGAGCAGAGTTCTAGAAGATAAGAGCCTATCCTAGGACTACAATCTATTTTGCTCTATGTGTATTTACAATGTTTTCAACATGTCTCCATTGAAACCAATGGAGTAAAAGGCAAAAGAAAGCATCAGAGTAACCCTAAATGCTTCAAACAAGGCTCCTAAAATGGAGAAACTCAGTATTTAACACTTGCCTGTAGGCAGAAGTTCTGTTTTTAGTATTTTCACAACACCTGCCATAACAGGATCCTGGAGAACCTAGATTAGTAGTGAAATTAACAGTACTGTACTATTAAAATATTAAAAACAACAACTCATACTGCAACTCAAAGTCACTGCCAAAATAGGCAAGTGAGCATTCAGCTGAGGCCGCGCCAGGGAAGGCTGAGTGAAAGAGGAAATTGCAGCAAGCCTTTTAGTGGGCAGAACTCCGAATTTATAGTGGAGCAAGGCAAGGCAACCTCAATATGGCCATATTCCAGTGCAAGCCACTTCAACTTTCCTATGGAAATTTAAAACAATACTCTGACCTACAACAGTCAAAGACCTCATAGTGCATTCTGGAAAGCTAAAAGACAGCTGGCTAAACACAAATGGGCTTTGTGTTCACTTGACAGAATCACCCACGTGCAAGTTCAGCAAACTGTTGTGCTGAAACCCCAGAAAGGTGGAAGGCTTAGCAGCATGTTGCCTCAAAAGTAACTCTGAGCCTACTACAAAAACATTTAGAACACCTGTGTAATGGTTTAGATACAATACAAAAGTTCCAACTCTGCTGTACAGGTCTGACTGCATCCTGACCATAGAAATGTGGTTTACATATGTGCAGTAGTTTCGAAGCTTTCCTGGTCCTCCAAGTCTACTGGCATAAGCTTTAGAATTAATGAAGTATTGATTTATTGTTTACACTGGGTTTTTGGGTTTTTATTTTGGAAAACCTGCAACTCTGAAAAAATGTACCCAAACATTGCTTATACCGCTCAGTTGTTTACTGCAGGCTCAATCCTAAAACCTAGTGGCTGATGGAGCAGATCATCTCCTGATGTAAGCCAGCATGGTACCACCAACATGCCAGTGGAGTACTGCCAACTTACGTCAGCTAATAATCTGGTCATGCTACTACACAAGAGAAGCTGGGGGAAGCTCAGTTCTTTCCTGCATCAGGCTCTGTTATACATTGATTTGCATGGCACTGTATGAATGCATCCACGTTTTCACTTTGATTTGTTCTGCACTGAGAGATTATTTCATAGATGTGATCTGAGCATCCTCAATATTGTAAATCACTATAGTACATTTCAATTAATTTTCTGTTTTCCCTGTTCTTAAAGTGTGATGAGACACCACGTACAAAGCTAGCAAAAAGAGTTAAGTGATCACTAGATTAATCATGAAAGAAACTGTTCTATGCTTCTCATGACATTCTGTAATTATCCATCCGCATAAATGTTGTGTTTGGGTTTTTTTTTTTTATTTCTAGTAACTGAAAGAAGACTAAAGTACTGCTTGCCCATGGGCTATAAACAAACTGGCTACAATACTGCACCACACAGTAGACAGATGCAGGATATAAATTAGCTGTTTCATTTGGATAAATGGTGATCTGATTTCACCCTTTTCCTGCCTCGCCAGCAATCAAGCACACAGATATATTTCCTAATTGAAAAATTAATCATATTTTACATGTTCTGAAAAGGAAGATGTACTTGAGTATTTGTAACTGCTAATATTTGTCCATTAGACTGCTCCTGTCCCATGTCTATCCTCCTTTCTATTTATACTGGCATTGATCAGCCCGTTCACTTCCAGTTTAAATTATTCAATTCTGATTTGATTGCCATGTAATTTAAATGCAAATAATTACTGTAAGGATGACATTTAGAAAAACAGCTCTGCTAAGCAGGAAGGTCTTTATTAAGCACAGGAGTCTGCCAATAATATCAGAAGCACCCTTTTGACTAAGAGACATGGGAACCTATCATTTCAGTTCTTTTAAAAGATGCTCTTATTTCCCTCTGACTCCCCTTAATTAAAACTCTTCTATATCATCATCAAGTTTGGTATGAGAGTAAAGCATAGCCCACCGACTGAAAGGAAGAGGGGAGGGAATATTTTTAATTTGGTTTTAGTTCATAAGGCTGTGCTCTAGATAAGTGCAGTAAAATTACCCTCTTGTGAAATCATGGTTTTATTTCATAATGCCCCCCAGTTCTCAGCCTAGGGTCTGACTAAGTAACACTGAAAAGCATTTCACACAATAAAAAAGCAGTACATTGAAGAAAAAACCCTCTTGTTATGAAATAATCAAAACCAGCTCGTTTTTCTCTTCTTCCCTTGCCTTTCCTACTTTTTAGGGTTAGCCAGTTGTTTTGTCAGCTCTGCCATGTATAAGACATCTGAAGACACTGGATTGCCCAAGCTGGAATTGAATTACAGTCTCGCTGTCTTTTCTAAGTAACAAGGTATTTTTATATGCTAGCTGTGCTTTGAAAACTTCATCAGACATACTAAGAACAGCATTGAACACAGCTGTAATGCCTGGCTTTCACACTGTTTTAACATCTCTAAGAATCAGAAAAAAACTTATTTGCTTTATTTTAAAAAATAACATTCACTGAGAGTGTTATTTTTTATCACGGAATGACTTTCAGCTTTCAGAATTTAGAGACTGAGCTGTGGGTACAAGAGTGTTAAACTGCTCCAAATGTAGAGCAGAAGTAGGTTGGGCAGTTCAGCAAGGATTCCCTGAAGGCCCTCAGACCTGAAGATTTTTCCTAGAAAAACATGCTGCCCAGTTTTTGCTGACTCACATATAAGCTTAACCATTATAGTCTGAACAGTACAGTTCATTCAAAAACATACATAACCAGACATCCTCGCTATGGTGGTGTAAACTAATACAACTCAAGTTTAGCTGAACGCCAGCTTTCATCAGACAGGGATGTAGAAGGTGCAGAGGTGGGGTAAGGGAAGAGAACAACAGCAAATTGGCTTCTACAAGTTTTTACCCAGATCTGTGCAGATTCTTCTGGTATTTTCTTTCACGTTTTCTTGCATCTGTGTTTTACTTCTATTTAGCAATTGTAATCCTTCACTGACTGCAGGGACACCTCGTGGTGAGGACAGGTGAGAACAGCAGGCTGCCATTCAGTTAATTAAACCAAGTAGCAAAAGAGTGACAGATGTTTCAGCTCCTTCAGATAATCAGAATTTCACGGGCACCAACTTCCACTCCCACTCTGCTTCTGGGGTGTACATTAACACATCCAGGACACAAAACACTGACACAGCAACTTCAAGAACAAAGGACTGAGTTGTCCAGCAGACCTGAACTGTCTAACAGTCCACATATAACTATTAGCTTGTGTCTTCCAGGGGCTACAAGAGTGGCCAATTCAACGTGACACTCAGTTGAAGCAGCAGTCCTCAGAACGGCTGGTATGGCTTTCCCCCCTCCTCCTTTCTTTAATGTGCCAGCAAAATACATTTTAATGACTCACTGCAAAATTCCTTGCAGGGATTTTCATTTTTTATAAAACGCACACACGTGTGTATGATTTTTAGTAGGGATTCCCTTTCTCCCCACTGCAACTACACTGTGGCACTGCCACTGCAGCACCTAATCTGTTACATAATAAGAATTGCATCAGCTTGCTTACCCAGTGCAGTGACCCAATGCAGACCTTGGCAGCCAGAAGAGGAACGGTGGGATCTGTAGGTCGCAGTTTAGCACACTCTTTGAGCACTGACACCGCATATGCCGACTGGAGGAGTGGGAGAGAGGAGGAAATAAAAAAAGGCTGATTAGACAATGCTGTTGAGAGTCCAAGCAAAATATTGCAGTGACATGTACAAAGAAGTGCTATGGAGAAAAGAATCACATGTCAGCAACAAGTTAGCAACTTTATTCCCACCTCCACACGCAGACACGTGTGTACACACACGCACACGAACACACGCGCTTCCCACGCTCAGAGGAAACATGCCAAGGAAGCAGCCCTGGCTGTGCACTCCACAAGAAACAGTTTTCCTTAGCTATCAATGCACTGGTTATTTTAATTCTGCCCTCCCAACACACAAGAATTCTGCTGCAGTTTTCCTTGCATATAACCATCTTCCAGTAAGCCAGGAAAGATGATAAAGAGCTTATCCTCCAGTTCACATTCACGTTTTAGGCCAACTCCACTCAGAGAGGTTTCTGCAGCTACTCTGCTCAGTAGGTTTTTTGTGTCTTCTCCAGTTCCAGGACATACAAGAAAGCAACTGGAACCCCACCATACAAAGGGTGGAGCAAGCAACTGCAGATCAATACACTGTTCAGTGGGTGGTCCAAGCATGTGTTAGAAAACAAGCCCATAAAACTCTTGCTGTCTTTCTGGTGTTAGGTTACCATAAATGAGGATGTTTTTTAAGATTAGCACTTACACAGCCCTTTTGATCCGATGTGCTCTGCAAACATTGCGTTTTACAGCACACACTCATGGCTGCCACGTTTCAGACACTTTAAAGGGGAATGAGAAAGCTCTGCTCTGAGTTAGCGATGAGAAGGCCATGTCAGGCAGTAAGGAGGTGACAGGAGTTGCCCTACCAGAGTCTCCCAGCCCATCCCACCTGAAGCACAGTTTGTCTCACGTTTAAACCGTCCTCACTACTGACCCCTGATCCACTCAAATTTTCTCAATTTGCTTAAGCTTAAGCTCAAGGGGAAGTTTTACTCTCTTTGAATTTCTCCTTGCATGCCCATTTCCTCCCAAAGTCTTCCACACAGTCCCAAGACACAATGTTCCTGCTCAGAAGCATGTTAAACAGTCATGGCATTTCCATATTACAGAAGAGCAGCAACAGAAGCTTGCAAAGTCAAACGCTCTGCTATTCCTATCAGGTCCCGGCCATCTCCTCCTGACCCCCAGGGGCTCTCCCTACCAGAACTCTGACCAACACTGGCAGCTGGGTCTGGTGACTGCTGCAATCCCCTGCAGCAACACCACGCCTTCACATTCTCACTGTCCATCAGCACTTTCCCCCCTCACACCACACCAAACCGGGCTGTGCCAGACAGTTCCTTCCTCCACAGAACTGAAGGTCCACTTCTTTCTACTGAATTCAAAAGCTTGATTAGGAATTTGTGTGGAAGGGAAGCTGGGAAAATGGAAAACCAGATGTACACCAGCCATGCCCACGTTAAGGCAAAGAGGGGTTTCATAACCAATACAGCACAGATCAAATCCTCGTGCTTGAAAAGCTTGGGTACCTGCCTTGTGGTCTGAACAAGAGCAGCAGCACACCCTGTATTCTTCAGATTGCTCCCACTTATGTAGAGCATCAGGCATGATCAGCAAAGTGAGGAAACATTTGCTAATTTAAAATTCAAAATGCACAATTTGCCTAAAGCCAGAAGGAAGCTTGTCTCAGACCAAGGACAGAAATCAATAAACTTTGTCCTAGAGCTTGAACCATTACTTCATCCCTCTCAGAAACAAAGACAAGTAATTCAACCCTGAGGTATAGGAAGAAACATACCGCTGTGCTCCGTTGTCATGAGGTGACTAGCATCCCTCAGAATGAACCTCTCTGGCACCTATTTGTTCAGAACAAGTGGTGTCTCAAGCTTTAGTGGCATCTTATTCCTCCCTCTCACAAAATGCTACCTGCACTGAAAGCAGCTGGTATTCCCAGCAGCATGATGGATGTGTTGCAAATCCAGTCATACCTCCATAAAGGGACCTAGGCTGGGTATCACCTCCTTGCCCTCCTACCTATATTCCAGCCCCACAGGTGCTTCCAGAAATAAATAAGTGTGACAGCAGGACAACATGCACCGTGACAGCCAGTGTATCTACAGCTGAACCCCACCAACCCTTGTCACCTCACCATGCAAAAGTGAACTGCAAAGGCCAGATATGTGAAAGGCCCTACACTGTTCACAGCCAACGCTTGCAAAAGCAGACACAAGCTCAACCCAGTGGCCATTTCTCAGCTCCCTGCCAGTACTGCAACTGCAGGGAAAGCAGGAGGCACCCAGGAGCTGGTGGCAGCTTTCTTGTGGGTTAGCACAAACCAAAGCAGTGACAGACCTGTCCTATTTTGGGCCACAGCTGTAGGACCTTCCAAGGTCTACACCAGAAGAGAAGTGACACAACCCATTCCTTGGCAGTTCCTCTTGAACTCTGCTCCCTCCCTGTCTGCAGGAAGAGCCAATGCCACAGCCTCCAATACCCTCAAACCACAGAGCCCTTCCCATGTCTATCCTGTCCCAAGCCTGTTCAGGAGGCCACTGCAAAGCAGTGACTACTGAATGCTGCACAGCAGAACGTCTCACCTTGTGCCTACACCCAAACACCTCAGGTGTGGAGTCACTTTATTACATACACTTCTGGAGCTTCTGAACATGGGTTTACAGAGAGGGAGGCACAGTTTCCACACTGCTTCTAAAACATTTACAAAGTTATGTCATTTTAAAGAAGTTTATAAAATTTGCAACTAAACATATGGAGTAGAAGTGGTTTTAGAAACAGGGTGACATGAAGCCCTTCTCCCCAGCTGCATTTTAAAAATTCAAGAGATATTATATAATTTCACCTTGAAAAATTTACTCAGCAGATATTTTACACAGATGATGAAAACATTAGTCAAGGAATGACAGGAAAAATAATATCCCACTCCCACAAGTGACCTTACTTAGGGGAGACTGGCATGACATGTAATATCAAGGTTTCTTAAAGATACTAATTACAGACATAAATAACCAGGAAAAAATATCAAGCACTCATTATTGAATACAGATATCATTGGTTTATAAAAATATTTAGTATGAAACAGTGTTTGTGTAACATTGAAATAATCTGGTAATTAAAATGTACATATTCTTCCACTTAGTGTGGGTGGACCAGGCAGCCAACTGCATTGTTTGTGAGATTCACTGCAAGGCAATAATAATTTGATTTATTGGTGAGGCATGTTTTGAGAAGAGCACAAATTGAATTCCAAGTGAGTACATGCTTCCTACTCATGATTCCAAGCTTCAGAGGGGCTCACATAATAATTCAAGCCAGGATTTATGTTGTTTCTATTTAACTTGCTAATTGCTGGATTATGATGACTGCACTAGAACCAGTTCCCAAGGATTTCAAAAAACTAGGTCCCATTTGGCCTCTCATCTCCAGCAAGGAATCACAAGGAAGCTACTGGGGAAGGAAAAGGATGGAGAGAACACCATCCCCTATGTAATTACAGCAGCCATGGTTTTGAATCCTATAAGGGACTAAAATGTAAAGAAAACCAAGTATCCAAACACAGAACACAACTCCCACTCCCCATTTACTAACTCAACAACGAAGCACAGAAGCATACTCCTCAAAGATGCTTGCACATGAGCAGAAAAGAACAAAGAACATAGTACAGTTAATTTTCTTTCTTCCTTTTCCAAATGGCTTGAGAGAACTTGACATCAGTTATGATAAACCCAGAGATGCTGCCCAAATGCCCGTTATCCTAGCTTACTCCAACACAATTTCCATTCTTTCCCCTCCTCTGCTCTCTCACCATACCAAAGCAACCAAAGAAGGAAGTTAGAGAGCCATTTCATATTTAGAAGATAAAGAAAACACAGACGTAAGTAAAAGGAAGAATAATTTCCAGACAGTAAATCATGCCTGATAGACTTTGACATGCCATGAACAGTTGCTCTTCTCTAGCACAGGTTCCAAAAACCTCCCTAGTTTTTTGCTTCTTTGGTAATATTTTTCAGCCAGAAGGAAAAATGTTCCTCAAGATGTTGGGTTTGACAGACAGCCTCATTCCCAATTTACCTGGCAGTTTAGTACAGAAATGAATTTCTGCAACTAATGCTGCTATATTTCTTGCATCATCCTGTCTAAAAACTGCACTATTTCAGAGGGATATGTGGGGAAGTGGAGGAAATCTTTCATCCCAATGCAAGAATTATTATTCCCTGTGTCCTGGGATTCACAGCCATTTAGATATAAATGACCTTGAACCAACACAGAAAGATGACAGAATGAGCAAGCAATTGAGAACTCTGGAATCAGTAGTTTTGCTGTTAGCTTTCCACTGAATGTAGAGATTTCTGTGAATCTCTCACCATGAACATTATTCCCCTAAGACATTTACTTCTCTTAACAGAGGAACTGATTCTCTCCCTTTTCTTTTACCTTGTGTTTATCAAATTAGAGCACTGGAGTTATGCAGCTTCAAATACTCCCTCTTAAAAGCACCTCTTACATTCTAAGATCTAAAAGCACACATTTGTACTTGCTAATGTGACAAACACCTCACTTCACACTTTCTGTCAAAAAAAGAGAGTTAAGCCTGAAGGCAATTATATAGCCCACCTAGGTATTCTGCTCAACAGTCAGGCATCTTAGGAAATTTCCATTTTTTTGTACTATCTACAGCACACAGGCAAACTCCTTTCTAATCTTTCCTTTGCACCAAAGGAAACCAAACTATTGAATATCCCCTAGACAGCTGACCTTTGTAACAGGATCTTTAACCAATGAATGTTCAATATTTTAACTTTCATTCCCCAGCAATGCTATTTAGGGAGCCATCCGAGGCCTCTGCTGCTCCCAAGGTTCCTGCCTGCAATACAAAGAGAAATGTACTTTTTTTTTTAATGCCAGTTGCTTAGCAACCAGCCTAAGCTTTTGCAAGGATACCAACAGAAGGAACAGCCTAAATCAAAAAATTTGTCGGCTGTTGCTGCAGAATTATGTATTAAATATATTTATAACTTTCCTTCTAACCTTCTGGAAAGCTGTATGTTGGCAATACAGGCAGGGCTGAGTCAAACTTGAAGCTCCTTGAAGCACTTAGAGACATCTGCTTTTGCTGCACAGTTTAAATAAGGGGAAGGATTCTTTTTGGGTGCAGCACAGATAGGAGCAGCTCAGACGTTAGCTTGTTATTATTTGGCTATGACCAGTGTGTATCAGCAACTTGCTAAGGGCTCCAAAATCAGAGTTCATGTCTGTGTAAGACTGGTTTCAAAACCTTAAAAATGCTGCCAGCACAAACTTTGGGCAAGGCTGCAGTATCTCCAACTGCTGAGCAGCCAAAGGGAGCACAGTGACACTGCAAGAGTAGCTCTGGGAAGAGCTGGAGCTTAGTCCCTCAGAAACACAGCTGAATGACAGATGCCAAGGAGGATTCTATTATTTCCTTTTGTATAAGACCAGACACCTCCTGAAGCATTACATGATTAAGAAAACCATTCAGGTAGACATGCACGATTTTTTCTTCCCCTTTGCCTTAAAGAGGAACAAACATAATGGGTAAGAGCAGAACGGAGCCTTTTGTGTAACTGAAAGCAGCTTTATCTACCTGGTTTTGCAAGGTATCATGCTTGGAGCTTATATCCCCTACTGCTAAGCCTATCCATCTATACGGTAATGTTGACCATTGTCCCTGAGGTGCCCTTGGTAGGGGCTAGAGGGGGCTGGGGAGGGTCAGCAACAATGCAGTTGTTTCTAAAGTCACACAGCTGCTGTCCTCAAGGCAAGCACTGAGCTTCAGACCGTGTTCTGCAGGGCTGGAGAGCTTTGTGGCAGGCACCCCAGGACCACATAACCACCATCGGCAATCCCAGTACAAGGCCTGCTGATCATAGTCCTTGCCTCCAGGCACCTGCTTCCAGCTCCACTGAGCTCTCACAGAGGCTTTTCCCCACAGACCCTTCAACTGCTCCCAAGCTCTTCCTTTGCTCACTCTTGAGGCCCTTCATCCCCTCAGTGAGTACACAGCTGAGGGGTGGAAAGCAGATTGTCCTCTCCTAGCAGATACTCCAGACTTCCTTCAGCTGGCCCAAGGCTATAGTACTACTCAACCCTCCTCTCAAGAAACACACATCCTAAAGTTCTTCACTTCTTCACCAAGTTGTGTTGTGGAATTTTTTCAGGCAGAGACATTGGACATGAGTGTGAAAATGTCTCCATGCATTGCAAACACTAACAACAATAAACATCCACTGTACTTTAGAGATTAAGACTCATGAGTGTTGAATGGCTCAGTTAGGGCACCCAGCACTTTTAGACTACGCAGACTCAGTGTTCACAGAATAATTTCACAGCTATCCTTGAAGAATCCCTCCCTCACTATCCTTAGGAAAAGAGCAAATCAGTGTCACTAAACACACATCTTGTCTCCTTGTGTGGTAGGCAGAAGACAGGCACCAATATTGCTTCATGTTGTTCAAGGCATGTATTTTAACACTCACAATGCAGATCTAGGAGACTTTCTTAAGTACCATACATTTAAGCTAGAGCCTATTCACAATGCACTTCTGAGTCTCTACTCCCAGGGAGCTCAAGTGACACTTTGGGACACCCAGACTAGGTCCTCTGTGAGGATAGTAGGTGTGGAAGGGGACAGAAGTCTGAAAAAGGAGCATGTAACTGATCCAACTGGTCCAACGCCAAGGAAATGCTTGGGAGTGCACAAGGGCCCTATTACACATCCCTTGTGCTTGTAATACATCATCTAGACACCATGATAATTTTGCCTCCCACTTCAGAAATGTCGGTAGAGCTACCCTAGTCTGCAGGAGAGCTGTGTGCTGGTAACCTCCACGACCTCCAGGGAAAACTGTTTTAGTGGAAAGCAGCAGCAGAGAACAAGTCTAGCCCAAGCAGCTCTCTCTCTTCACTTCTGCAAAGACTAAAGTCTTTTCCACTCTGTAAAAGAGAGCTTGGTCCTTCCTTTCCCCATGCTGCTCCACACTGGTCACTTTTTCAAAATCTTGAGACGAGCAGATGCAACTGTCTGCACTGGTTTTTCTCTGGCAGCAGGACAGTGGCTCATCTCATGGCCTGAGGACTGTGCCAGATGGCATCCGGCTATCACACCACTCGCCACTCAGACTCCAGCCTGTCCACGCACAGCAGCAGAGCCAGGGAGCTGCGATGCCCACTCAGCCTCCAGCTGATATTACCACGTAGCCAAGGTTATTACCAGCACAAGCATCTTAAAGCATCTGTCAAGAATTCGGCATTCAGCACGACAGGAACAGGGGGGCTGCATTAGAATGTGATTTAAACCTCTTTGGCCTATTCAGAACTGCACTTGGTGACACAGGACATCTCCCACCATGTCTTTGCCATTGTCTAGTCTTTCTCAGCATTTCCTTTCCCTTCCCATCTAAATTTGCCTACAAAAGTATTTCAAATATAATGGTGGATTTTTGTCGTTTAGATATACATGCCACTCTTGTTCAGTGAATATACAGCTCAGTGTAACAGGCACCCCTAAGAATGGGTTAAAAAACAGCCAGACCACACCATCTTTCTCATTATGCAAGTTGCTGAGAAACACAGGAAAGTGAAATTGCTGTCACTTCACTATTTCCACCACTTAAGTGGATAAAAGACAGACAGGAAGGTTATGCTTCTCAGAGTTTTTTCATTCACTGTTTCAGGAAGCCCCAAGGCCTGTAGGAACTTACTGAAGTGATGTGCCTATTTTTGTTAAGACACATGCTTTTCAGAATAATGTGTAAACTCAAGCCTACATGTGGTAATGAGCCAAGGTGGCTGGCTTGACATTCAGACTGATCACTTGTGAAAAATGACAATCACCATTTGGCAATTTTTTGGCTGGCAGGAAGAAAATACATTGAAATACGACTTGATTGACTTCATTTGAATACACAAATTAAATGTACTTCTAGTCAAATTCAGTGTAGAATAGAGGGCAAGATAGGATTTTACGGCACTTTTAAGAAGGTCAGAGTTGAAAATCCTAAAAACATGTTAAAAAAACAGAGAAGCCAAAATTTCCAGCATTTACAGGTTGATAAAACTGTTCCTGTCATGCCCAGGATTTATGAGCACAATTTGCTGTACTGCAGAACAAGTAATGCTGCAGGATGTGAGGTTTCATTACCAAGAAATGAGATCATGAATTGGCTGTGACTGAGACAGGTGAAAATTGATCTTCACCTATAAAAGCTCAAGTGTACTCTGCATTCTGCAGTCTAGACTGACCACACTCTTTTCTCATCAGTTCTTTCTGCTACACTGGAGCACTTGCTTTTAAATGAACTCTGTCCTGCTATCAAGCTGCAAAGCAATATAAAAATGTATGCCACATCTCCCATTGGCAAGATGACGCATTGCAGAGTATATGGCAGGAATCCTCAGGGAATACTTTGGGATTAGAAGTGAAATACTGCACAGATGGGATTGTTGGGTAAGGGAATTCCCTCTGACCCATATAGGGCTCAGAACATTTAGCGCTTTTACATCAATAGGCAAGATCAAGACATTTTACGTTGTAAATATTTAAGGTACAGGCAAAAAGACATGATGTACTTGAAAATGTGAAAAGATAGGACAGTTACAGAGATAAAAAAAAATAAAAAAGAGTAACACAAATACTTAAGTACCGAATATTGTGTAACATGTAGGGAAGGTGAAGAGGCATGCAAACACAGAAGGACAAGAATGGAATTGCCATGCAAGTTGTTAGAAGCTAAAGATCAGGTCCCACTTCTCCATGCTAACCTAAGACTGAAGCACAGTTATTCACTGTATATGCTCACTCTCAAGCATCAGCAGTTAAAAATCTTACTTTGCTCTACAGCAGATTACTAGAGCTACAGCATTGTCTGCCGTTGAGAACCAGTTTATACAACGTGTAAAGCCAAAAAAGCTCCCAGATAAACCCCATATTTTTGGTAAGATTATGTGCCTTTCTGTCATGGCCTATGTAGCCATTGCTGTCCTCAGTATCAAGGGATCAGGTACCTGGAAGACTTGCAAAAACACAGAGAGCAGGACTGTGCTAATTCCAGCTGAATTCCAAGGTGAGCTGGGCATGACATGTAAGCCCCCACCTGACATAGGTCAGTGCAAGCTGTTAGCACCATGGCACCAAGCTCATTGTTTAAGTATTCCACCAGCAGCTTCAGGTTTCCTTATACATGATTGAGTCTAGCCATTGTTTTCAAGCTTGGAATTGGATTTTGAAATGCTTGCAGTGAACTTCTGTAGGAATCTGTAAGGCTCTTTCTCACTAAAGATCTCTGTTCAGCTCCCTGCTGATCTAATATGCATTGCCAAAGCTCTGGTATCTCATAAATCAGCCAGGTCTGTTATATTCAAAAGGAGACAAAGATGGATTCCCAGAACAGAGTCAGACTTTGCAAGGTTCCACATGGTACACCCCTGGTGCCTCACACAGGGGTCACTGCAGATTTGCCTAGGGTGTTGCACAGATCCCCAGTGATTTAGGCTCCACACCATCTCCACAGGGCACTTTCTCCAGTGCCCCACTACCCTTATTTTTTTGCCTCTTAGTAAGAAACACGAACTTGTGTTGTTGCAACTGGATGCCATCACGTCTTGTCCTAACCACCATAGACAAGATTAACCCCTTCTTTTAAGAGCTCTTGAAGACTTGTTTCTCTTAGACTTTTTTCTCCCCTTTAAGGTGAAAAAAATCATTTCAGTCTTTCCACAGTACTGCTTACTATACCCTTAGTCACATCTGATGGTCTTTATTAGACTTTCTCTCATTGTTCTGCCATTTTTCTGAAGTAGAATGCTTAACAACAGTCTTCCAAGATAAAGCCTTGTGTATGCTCACAGAAGTGAAGGAATCCCTTCAGACATCTTCCAAGCTTTGCAGCCACTTTTACCTCACAAGACGACAATTTCTTTGCAAGAGCATAGATTCATCTCCTATCTCCATGCCAAGGCCACTGCTTCCAGCTCAGCTTATAGCCATAAAAGGCCAGTAGTAGCTGTAATTTCGCAGATGAGTGCTAGGTGGTGGTCTCCACTCAGGTCCACAAGGATTCCTGTACACTCCATGGACACAGACTATAGGACCATATTAAGTAGTCTACTATGCACAGCATCAATTTGCTCATACGTCCCAGAAGTGTAGGTGGGGACTCCAGAATGAGCTGGCAAAATTTTGTACCATCTACATTTCCTACAGGCAGTCCACTCTTTTTAAGACTAATAAAGAAAAGCTCCTGTTACCTCTGACCGCTTTTCACAATCACATTTCAGCGACCTCAGTGGTTTACTGATGACTTTCACAAATACCACACTAATTTAAAAAAACCACTTATGCTGAAACACATGACCATGCCAACATTCACATTCTTTCTTTTTCTAGAGCACCAAGCACTTTAAAAATATTAAACCTTACAAGTTCTCTATGAAAAAACATTAACATTTCCTCAATCAGATGGAGAAACCACAGCTTAAGTCAACTGCCCAGAGACACAGAGAGTGAACTGATGGCAGTTTTAAACATCAGTTCTTTCTTATACTGTGCCCATTTATGTTGAACCTGCAGACAACGGACAGCTGTATAATGCTTTTCAACCCATAGCTATGCACAAAATCGATTTTTCCCCTTGATAATGAGAAAAACACACTACACAGAAAGAACAGTACTCAATACCAAACACACGCCCCTGATCACAAAGTTCAGAGACTAAAAGGAGAGCACTGTCCTTTCACCAAGCTGCCTGACAGCACCTACGCCCACAACACACATGACTCTACACATCCAAACAAGTAATCTAGATACACTCTTCCAGAGGAAAATGTGCCCTTTCTGAGTCCTCTGGTTTGAACCTTACCTTTCCACATGCTACCATGGACAGGGCAAGCTGGTACCAGAGGTGAAATTCATCAAATGCAAACTTCATGGCTCTCTCCAAACACTGAGAAAGAAGTGGTGAAAGAAATATCAGACTTTATTTATTTTCCTTCTTACACTGTTTGTCAAGATTGCTGCTTGGGTCAGGAAACAATCTGTTGTGGCCCTGGTGACCTAGGTAATTTTTTTTTGTAATGACACCATTTGCACTTCTCAGCTAATGGGACTTGCTAGTGTACATCATCACTTCAAAAGCCAGCCACTTTGTTCAAGGGCCTACACATAAATTAGGTTAATGTCTCAAACAGTTCTGTGTGCACTTCTGGCCTGTGCTGCCATAGCTCTGAAGCTGTTTCTGCTAATTGCTAACTAGCACACTCCATTTGCACCTTCCCCAACAAGCCACTGCAAAGAGGGGCTTTTCAGCGTGTTTGGAGGGACAGCTTCGGCAGAGGCTGGGGCAGGTACCTCAGACAGCATCACATACTGCCCTCTTCTGCCCAGAGTGATGCTCAGGAGGTCGTAGACTGCAGAAGCATCCTGAAGGCTGACGGCTCGGTCATCCTGCTGCTCAGGGGCTCGGCTGATCACTGCGTCCCGGTTCGCCTGGGCACAGACACAAGTGAGGCATCAGAAACCAAGAGAGCAAAACAGAACTGACTCCTCCATAGGAAGCTACACCCATCACTCAGAGAGTTTTGTTTAAAATCATCTCAACGTTTTTTTCTTTTTAAAGTTTATCCCAACACAAGGAAGGTGTTTCCACAGAGGTGGTTTCTACGCACATTAAGCAAACTCAAGAAGATAGCTGTATCTACAGAAAGGAACTGCTACACATACCTCATCTGGATTTGTGTCACAGAATTAGAGCATTATGAAACAGACCTACCAGATCCCATTTCCTCAATAATTAGAAATTCAAGGCCATCCTTAAACCATCTTCCTTATTTCCTCAATAATTAGAAATTCAAGGCCATCCTTAAACCATCTTCCTTATTACTTCAATTGCCTGCAACTGTGATAACTGCTTCCACGGTTGATAATTTATCTTCTATGTCTACACTACATTTCTTCACAACAGCATCCATTTTTGTTATTCTTTTCTGCTACTCACCTTTTATTTTTTAATTTGAGCAGGTTGCCTAAGTAATCAGATTTTCCTGCCATCAACTTAAAGCAATTAGAGGTTTGGGCAATGCAATACCACATATTGTTTTTAAAAAAACATATTAAATATGTCTTAATTTTGCTAATCTACCAGTACACTTCTGGGCCTAGATCAGGAAGAAACATTACTTTTGACAGAAGACAATCAGTTCAGCAATTTCCGAGGATGTCCCAAAATACCGCATGCCACAGACTCAGATTTACCTCAAGATCCCAGCCCTTTGCGTTTCTCTGAGCACAAAGAGGGAGATTACAGTTCCAGAGTAAACGGAAAATCCCTCTGATTTCCAAATACAGAGGACCTCACCCAGACTGCCCAGCCTGTGGGAGAGGCAGTGCTGGATGCCACTGAGCCTGAGCACCGACAGCACAGACACACGGCCCTGGGCTCCTCAGCTGAAAGGGGTGCACTATCAGACACTCAGGTCTAGACATCTAAAAGATCAGAAAAATTAAGAAAATTGCCAGCAATTTCACCTTGAGCAAAGACAAACAAAATGTTCCCTCCTTGAAACAGGAAGGTTATGAGATTTATTTTATAATACAACTATAATCTTACATCTATTTCTTTCTAATTGTGGGGAGATTTTTTTTCATAAAAAGGTTAAACATGGGAATTAAGTGTAATAACAATTTCCAGAATATGCAGCCCTTAAAGCCCACGCATATTTCACTGTGATTAAGCTGCAGCTGTTTCATCATGATTTTATCTGTGCAATGCCCCAGTTCCAAGCACTCTTCATCACAGCCTCCAGCCGAGACTGCAAACACAATTACTGACAACTAACACAATCTCAACTGAGAGCTAAAAGGTGACTGCAGTTAAAGGCAAGCTGACAGATCAGACCCAGTCTAGTGTTTGCACAAATAAACTTACACCAACTCCTGCAGCCACAAAAGCATTTTTATTTTTCATGCTACTGCAAAAGATGTAATTTGAGATTAAAAAAAAATTCAGAACAGACTGCATGACAGAATGAAACCAACTTTAAAAATTCTGCAACCAGAGTACAGAGGCATAGCTTGTCTACCTTTATTAGCAGAAATAAATAAGAATAAGAAAAATAAATAGATGTTCAAGTTCTGTTTGGATTTAACATATGACTGCTACTTTAAAAGGAAAAAAGGAGCTAAGTAAAGGCATATACTGTGTGATCCTTATTGCCAAGTGAATCCTCCTACGGTTTTTTTTGCACTGGTTACACTGTTATGACAATTGTTGGTAGCAAACAGCTACTGAGATAGCACCCCCATGCTCTGTAATCTCATCATCAACCTCCCATTAGTCAGCTATAGCCTGATGCTTTTTTGGGTATCTGTCTAGGACCAAGCTATGATTTTTAAGTGGATGCATTAGCACAGATAGAAAATTAATTAAAACTCATGACTGTCCATCAAGTTTTGCCAAAGAGACTGGTACTAGAAGGAAGAACACACCCCAATCCTACAAAAGGGAATATAGGGCATATTACAGAGGATGCAACATTCTAAAATTGCAGTCATACTGAACATATTGTACAGATCATACTTTACCCAAGAAGACAGCAGTTAAATGCAACATATGCATAGGCATGATGAATATTCTTTCCAAGAAGGTCATAAACCTACTGATTTTGTTCAAGCTTTCAAATCTCAAAGCCATAGGTCTTTGCAATCTATCACTCTCTATGCTTGCATGCATAATAGTTGCCACTAGCAAATTCATTGTTACTTCTATCTCAACAATTTCTTCAATACTGAACCTATTCCCAATTGCTAATTCCAGCTGCTCTAAAAAAATAAATCAAGCGCCCACATTATCACAGAGACAAAAACCCCACAAACCTCAAAACCAAAAGATGCAAACCCCATAAAAACTGACTGATCAGCAGCAAGATTATGGAGTGTGTCTAACACCGTACGGTAAATCACCATCCTAAGGCTCAAGGTACCACTGCAGTGTACCTACAGAGGTCAGAGAAGGGAATGTGAATCACTATTTCCTGAAACCCACTCAGGAAACTGACATGTTTCTGTGACCTGCCTCTCACAGAAGGCAGGCTGCTATCACCCAGATCACCATTAACTTTCTTTTTCCTTTGCCTTTGTTTTTGTAAATATTAGTTTGTCAGTGAGAAATCCTGACAGTCACTGGCAAGTACAGGTGCAAAACAGTTGCAGAGTTACTGTAATAAAGAATACACCCATTCTGTGAGATGGGGAATTTTACCTAGAGAAATGTACACAGACACTTCATTTTGCATTTGAGAATGCAAAAATTCTAAGCTATTAGCACCAACATCTTTTCCATACCCATGTTTCTGTTGTGTTGGACCACTAGTTTTCCTGAACACAACTGGAAAAAAGGTTATTTGTACAACACTTGTCTCAAGCAGTGTATCCATAACATAAGCAGCAATTTCCATTTCTCTTACTGCACTATTTCCTCCTCCTCCACTATTAGCAGCAGTAAAACATAGCTACAAATACATTTTCAACACCCCCACCATGACTATTCCCTTTAAGCTGTTCCCATTGTCACAGACATGCCTCACAGCACAGAAGCGGGATGGAGAGAGATGATGAGTCACACCATCAAGAGAAGCTCTGTTCAAGGCTGTTTTCTGGGACGGAGAAGGTCACCAGTGATACCAACACAAGTTTCACCACTGGGAATTAGCATAACTTGCATTATAAAGGCAAAAATATAGTCAATTCCCCTTTCTTTGAAGTATTCCAAGGTAATTGAGCAACCCAGAGATTCATCACATTTGCGTATTTCGGGATGCATTAGGCACAATTAGCTGTTTATGTAGGTGGCTCAGACATGACACCAATCCTGTTTCGGGAGATTGAACACATTTCGTAGTCAGGCCAGACCTAGGACATTGAGCATCTTCAGCTCCCCTTTCCACAGCCTAGTGACCCAGCCCACCTGCAGGCCACGCATGCCCAGGAGGCTCCAGCCCAGGCTGGTGGCCCAGAACTAAGCCAGCATTCAGCCATGGTGGTGTCTCTGAACCTGACAGGGCACAGAACCTGGGGGTCAGCAGGACCTTTCAGTCTGGCTCTAAACACAGCAATGCCACCATATGGGACTTTCAGACCTGTGCTGGCTCTCACAGCAAGGAACACCCCTGCCTTTCCGAGCGCCCTCAATGCTGAGCTACACATAGCTTGGACCTTCCTACCCTCATACACAGTACCCTTACCTGCAAACTAGATAAGCCCCCTGTCCACAGAGGATTTGCTGTACATCAGTGATGCTTATTTATGGCTTGTTTATTTCAGGAAGAAAGGAAAAGAGCCACAGCAAATCCAAACAGCCATTACTTCAGCAGTTATTACGCGCACAGTTACGCTGCAGAAAATTAAATTTTACCACAGTACAAAGATGTGCTTCTTAATAAAATGTCAAGCAATCATATGAATTACAATAGAGTACATTCCATGTAGCAGCCCCTTCTTACAGCAATTAGCTATGAAGTATCCTTTAATTGCTCACTTTGAAACATGGCTTCCCCTGCTTTTTTCCAAAGAAGAAAAAGAAAGCAATTAAAATCTTTAATGAGTGCCTGCTGCCTGCCCCCTAATTCATGGGCATTTGAATGTTCAACTTGTGTCTCTTCATAATAGACATAATTGCCAGATCCACTGCAACCCATCTATACAGAACAGCAGCATGTTTTACACAGTGTACTGTAATAATGTAATTGGTGTGATTCAATACTACCATTAAGAGAGAAAAACAAATGCTGTGTGTGTAATATTGACAACAGGCCTTTGAAATCATGCAATTGATGCCTTTTCTGCTAAGAGCTGGGAAATATTTAGCCCATATCCTTTGGGTCTCCCTTCTGGCTGTTTTGCCTGTACTGCCAACAAAATGAATGAATTCTTCATAATGGCAAGAACACATACAATGGATGAGGCTACAGACTTTTTGCCTAAGTTACTGGTCATCTCTACACAGCACCTGAAGGTTTCCCCCACTAATACATGCAAAGAAAATATTCAGGGTTGACTGCAAAGCTGCTGTGAAAAAGGCACGTACATTAGAACAGGGAGGACAAACCATGCCCCAGGTACTCACAGAACTTCTCTCACAGAGATACTACAACTCATTCCACTTCAGACCAGAAGCACAGCAAATTAAAACTTATCCCCTTGTGAACTGTATGTCATCTGTCCCATTTCTGGTAATCAACAGACCACAGGTTACTGGTGCCCAATTCAGATGTCTCATCAAAACAGCCCATTATAATTGCATATTAAATATGACCATATAGATATATTTCACATGTTTCAGGTGCATTGTAACACCTTGTACTGTAGCAGAACTAATTCTAGAAACATCACCGACAGCAAGACAGACATACGCCCCCATCCAAAGCAGCCAAACAACCCTACACAAAAGGAAGAGAGAGAGGCAGAAAGTAAGGAAGTTTGTTTACGGATACTATCTTGGGTAACAAAGTCATGTACTTGCTAACAACTCTCTGGATTTAGAAAGCTATCTTCCAAGAATTTACATCCTCCTCGCAAGTTTGGAAACAAGACTTACTACTGCAAAGCAGAAGAAAAAAAGCTCTCATACCCTGTTCTCCAGCAACTCACATTAGAACCACTTATTCAAGCGGTAACTAGAAGAGGTAGTGTATTTCCCACTAGAAACATCCTGCAGTCCACCTCTGCAGGTCCCAACCACATAGCTTTGCCTTGCAAACCAGTTCAAGAGACAACCAGATTTGCTACTGTAAGTGCACAACCATGATTTGGCAGGAACCAACAGAGCAGGCAACCCTGTCCCCAGTTGTCTCTTTCAGCTGCCAGAGTCCAGTGGCCCTCAGTAAGATAGTCATGATGGCAATCCAGCTGTTGTATCATCACTGGGCTTGGTGCCATTTAAAAAAAAGGAAAAAAGGAAAAACCAACCTACAAAAGCAACAAGAGCTTCTTCTCCATCAACCCATTTGTTGGACAGTGTTATTTTATAAAACGAGGAACTGTAGAGCAAACAGGTTTTATCTATTTCTGTGCTTAAAAATACATGGATTTAATGTTGTTCTGTTAAAGGCAAGCTCACAGCCACGAGTTTGTTCTCACCAGTAAAAAGAACAGGACAAGTTCCAGTATCTTACTTCCCCCTCACCATCTGTTCCATACTCTCAGGCCCTCCAAGGTCAAATCGCCTTTAGGGATTCAAATCAGAGATAAGATGGGGATGACATTTCTAATCTTTGTTGCACAGGCACAGAATTTATTCGTTTTGGATACAAGGAGCTTCATTTCCAGTATGAGTGAATACAGAGCCAAAAAAAATAAACCATGTTACTTGGTATGTTTGGTGGACCACATCAGCCAAAATCCCCAGCTGTAAGAGCCAGCATTGCCAGCACTGAATAAAGGCGTTTCAGACTCTATGTTGGACCTCAGATTCAAGAAGGGAAGGTTTCTAAATGCAAACAAAGAACTTTTTCTTTTTTTTCTAACCTCAAAAGTAAACACAAAAAGTAATACGAAGTGTTCCATTCCTGGCTCTGAGAAGCTTCTGGCTAACTTTAAGGGCAGTGCAGTCAACTCTGAATACTCTTGAGAATGGCTATTAAAATAAACAAAACTGCAGCTAAGGGTTAGTCATGCCAAACCTCCTCTGTCTACACCCTGCAGCTCAAAGCACCGAAGTCCCTAATGGCGGAACCAGTCCTGTTCCCATTGATAGGTGATGCAGAAAAATCACACCGCAGCAAGTCACAACATGTCCTCAGTTCTCCTCACTAACAGTGTCACTGGTTTAGATGGGTTAAATGCAGTAAGAAAAAGGACTAGTGGTCTAAAAATAGGCAAGTCCATTTTTCTCCAACATGTGAGAGGAACACATCATTCTGCCACAGCCTGAGCTTGTAATGGCTGTCACCAGCTGGCCTTCTTGGTCTGAAGGAGAGCATTTTCCCCCTCTCAGAAACACAGCCCATCCATACCATAACTTTGGCTATACAGAAGGCATTACAGAGTAGCCAGGAGGCCACAAAGCCCCAGAAAGACAGCATTGACTGTGGCAATCTTCAGGCTGCCTGATTTGTTTCACTAGATTCCTTCGTGAGAACTCTACAGCCAAAGGCTGTGACTAAGTAACAGCTGGCACAGAGAAGGAACGTTTGCCAAGCTCAACAACCAGGATTCTTTTCATTGTTTACTGAGATGCCTCAGCTTATGAAAATAGGTTCCCATTTTTAACAGGACATGAAGAACACAGGAGGCAATTCGTGAGAGTGCCAGGGCAAAACACGCTACAGGCTTTCACTCTAAGTGTTAACATATCCACAGAAGCATCTTCAGAGCCATGAAAGAGGCTACCATGTTATTTGGCCATGTGAAAACCTTTTACATACTTAGGCTCAAAGGCAGAGTGAGTGAAATACTGAAGGAACCCTTAACTGTCCCTTCATTCTCATTTCATCCCACCAGAACATGCAAACTGGCTCACTTGCAATGCAAGGGAAAGTCATAAGAAGTAATCACAAGCCAGAACCCTCCACCATTAAGAGCCAGAGAAGGTTTGGTGAGAAATATGGTGTGGCTCTCAAGAACCTCAAGGCAATTTCCTGCTTTCCCCTTTACAGGAACAGTTCTACCCCCCATCCCATAACATCTCCTTGGGAGTCACACAGATCCTGGCAAAGTAGATGTCAGCTTCACCTTAGGAAGGCAAGTCAAACATAAAAACAGAGTGAATTTCAGCAGCAAAGGTGTTCCAGGTGTATACTTCTTGAAAAAGTACTTCTTGAAAAATGCCTCCTTTTCAGCATGTATTTACTTTGAGGTTCTCTGATGATTTATACTCATGCCCAGTACACCTTTGCTCTGTGTCCCCTCCACAGGCTGACAATTTTTTCTATCTCTTCTTCCTGTAATTTTGTCCCCCTTCAAGGTCATTTTGGAGTGGTAGGAGTCAGGAACAGAAAAAATAAGAAACCGTTTGGCTTTATAGTCCTGCAAGACAGTTACAATGGCCTGGCTGCTCTTTATCTCTTTAAAAATCAGAGAGAAGTACCCTTCTGGTGAGTTTTGCTCTAACAGACCAAAGTGTCAGAGTAGCCAGCCTAACTGCATACTTCTGTTTTAAGGGCTTCATAAGTGTAAATACTGGAAGAACACCTAATCCAGCCAAAATCCAGGAAAACCAACCATGTTGCTTACTGGCCTACAGAAACGTATCATTATCACTTGCCATTGACATTCTCTCCAGGAAGGAAAATATGTTTTATTCAGTTGTTAACATTGTATCATTAGGGAGAAACCTCAGTTGGAAATCTGCTTCTTGTTAACTAATTACAGGAGCTTCAGTACGTTGTTTTTTTGAAGAAAAAACAAATTCACAAAGCCAAAAACCAAAACTTCAAACAAACAACAAAGCTGTACATGAGGAAACTCACTAGCCTACAGCAATGCTGTTATGGAAAACATGCCATAAGTTAAACAAATTTACCCTTCTATGTACCATAATAAAAATCTACAGGGAAGTATTTATGGATTGCAAACATATGTAAGAATTAGATTGCTCCCTCTGTTCCTTCACTTAGGAAGAACATTCACGTGGTTCCTAAGTGTATTTCTATACACTTGTTCTGATTTTTAGTTAGAACAAACTCGTGGCAAAGCTGATGCAAGATGAAGGCTCAGATGTTCCATTTCCCCAAAATCAGAAATCCAGTTACATGGCTCCTGCAGTGCTCTGCTACAGGATCTTCTTTTATTTGTTTTATAAGTAGCAGATCAAAATACCTTGCATCTTCCTCCAGGAAGTTGCTATATATTGGAGGCAGCGTTTAAGCATATACAAGCTTACTTATTTAACCTGGAACTCAGCAGAGCAGCCCAGTTTCTATGAATAGCATTTTCACACTACTTCATCCATAACTTAGCTACAGGACCAGTTAGCTCACCACTTTATACACTATTGGACAGGGATAACTTTCACCTCCTCAGCAGAACAAGATTGTGGAGTTTGAGGTCCCCCAAGGCCTCTCTAACTGCAAGTCAGTCCCAGAAAAGCTGGAGCAGCCAGTTCTGTCATTGCTCCAGACCCCGATCCTCCTCCTGCTTGGATCAGCCCCGACAAGACCCACTGACATGAGTACTTCTGGTTTCAATAGAAGTGCACACGATATACTACAAGCCCTCACTCCTGCAGTCTCCACTTCTAATTATGAAAAGCCCTTCTGACTGAAGAAAAGCCCTTCTAAACACAAAGCAGATGTCCCACAGAGGTTTAATCTAGAGAGCACTTAAAAGCACATAGTAACACTCAGATGTACATGATTTGGAAGTCAATTTAATATTTTGGGGTGGTTCCACCTCTTCAATTTTTCCCTGAATTTTAAAAGCAGACAATATTAAATTGCCCTGTTCTGAAGAAGTCTGTGGGAAAGGGAAAGGACTTGAGCCAGAAGAATCAGACAAGAAAAACCGAAGGAAGCAAAAACCAAGAAGTTTCCACAGTATATCTTTTCAGTTTGTCTGAAAGTTATTAAAAAGTTTCTAAGAAGGTTGCTGATGCACCAAGGTTTTGAATCTCGCTTTGAGGTACAAGTAACCACCCTGTATTTAAAGCAAAATACACACTACTTACACATTGTCAGAAAATATTTCTTACACATTTTCTGTATGTTTGCATCTTCTCAGAACATGAAAATTATCAAAGGTTACCATGCAGTTATTTTTCCTCCAATTTTCTGCCTGCCTCTTAAATGGATTTTTTAAAGCCACCAATGTTATAAATAGAAGAAATCTAATTATTTCACTGCAGCTTATTATGAATGTTTCTGCATGTCACAAGATTCCCTGTATCACTGCAACAGAAACTGTCAAAGATCACTCCAGACTGAAACAGCCAAGGACTGCAGATTAAGGCCTGAAAGCAGACTATTGTTATCCTGCAATTCCAAACAGCAGGTACCACCATCATGCCTGGCTTTAGGCAAGGCTCTCTTCCTCTCATTCTTGCTCTGTAAATCCACACAGATGTTATGAATGGAAACATCTGTCTACTGACAATGTCTCTGGACGTCAGAACCTGCAGGCAGCTATAGTGAATGCAGTCATTTTCTCTTCTTGACAATTCCCAAAACTCTTCACTGACATTTCATTTAATAAAAGTAATGTCACTAACAAAAGAATAGATAGCATTTTCCGCTCAGCATCTGAACCCTTGCTTCTGTTTATCTACGGAAGATTCTGTAAACAAACCCAACCAGGAGTCATGGAAATGCTACATATCCCTTTGCACTATTAATACTACAAACTCAGTTTTGGCTTACCATAGATTCACTGATTAAGAGGAGGAGGAGAGCCTCTTCTACGTTGTCTTGAGGGCAGTACACACTGAAAGACAGAATACATTTTTCTGAGGAAGGTCAAGAGTTATCCTGTCAGCCTCTTTCTCACTTGACAAGAGAAGCGGTAACTTGAAACACCTCATGCATAATTCATTTGCTAGGCAATACTTTCTTTGCAGATTCACACAATTAAAAGCTCTGCAATATATCTCAGATGAGCTATACTGAACCCTAAATAGATTATTTCAATTTCATAGCAACGACAGCCCTTTGCCTGGATTTTCTTCTTCCTGGGGAAAAAAAAAAAAAAAATCACTCTAAGTTTAATGGTTTTTTTTCCAGCAGACCTTTTAGTGGGAAGATGAAAAACAAGAAGACACGAAACTACTACACAAAGCAGTGACACAATTAGCAGTACCAAAGAGTGTTCAAATACACTCCTTCCTCCTTCCAATAAACTGAAATTAAAATGAACACTTACTTCTCTTCTGAGTACATCTCAGGCCTCCGACAAAGAAGATTGCTAACATAAGACTGATATTCCTTGTTCATGAACTCGGGCAGCGGATCAGATAAAGGGCTCCAGTAACAGTCTTCGCTGAGGGAATGGAGAAGTACTTGGGCTAACTGTTTGGCTGCAGTCTAGAGATCAATGAACAGGACAGAAAAACATACATCAGTGAAGCCTTCTCCAACACAAAAGATTCACCCCTCCCCATGTTCCACCTTGGGAAGGAGATGTACCAGCATGACAGTACCACTTTTCACAAAGACAGAGTAGCAGAATCAGCTGCTAAGGTCTACAAAAGTGTCAGTTTCTTCCCTCCTCAGAAAAGACTAGACTTCTGCACTTACATGGTCTTGCTGCAATGCTCTAGGAAAAAAGTATCAAAAAGGCCTGACAGCAAGGGATGTTTTGGTGAAGAAGGACAACTGATTGCCACATGGACTGCTGAGACAATCTCACAATAGTTACTAGATCAGAGTATGATGATACTACACTGTGTTCACAGCCTCACAGTTTTGTATGCAAGTCTCAGGACCAGAGGCGACTTTTGTGTTAGGTTTAAAAGATAAAAGGTTGATCTGTTAATATCACTCTCCCTTGTAGACTTTTATAGTTTCGTTTTGGTACTGCTTCTTTCTTCCTGTTGCAGTAAAGGGAGGAGGAGGGAAGATGCTTAGGAACTTTATAGTGAGACAGCAACATCACATTTACTTTTTTTACCAGCAGGCAGCCAAAGATTCTTAAATACTTGCTTTCCACTTCGTATGCACAGCTGGCAAACTGGGCCCAAAAGGACGCAAGTTAACTTCATTTAGCAAAGATATCTTTGGCATTTGCCCTTGTCTGACACCCATCAAATCTCTAATTTCTTGCACTGTAAATAGATGAGCATGCAAACAAGCTCAGAGACATCAAAATGGGTGGTGTCTTCTGTGAATTCTAAGCAGCACACCACTCTAAGCTGTAAAGTAAATACTGCACAAAACAGAGGGCAGGGTGAAACTTCAGCCCTTCTGTCCTAATACTTGCAAATTGTATTTTGCAACTTCTCTGACTACTGGATATGTGTTTTATATGAAATTTGCACTTTGAGATGTGTTACGAGCCCACCAAGAGTCATTTTCTTTTAAATACCAGGACAGGTATGTTATAGATGTCATACCTCGACATCTACAGGATCAAACCAACTACACTGAGGTTAAAGTTCCTATTATCAATTTCAGAAAAATAACTTGTTTTGATGCAAGGCTCTTGATTTCCATCCACCTCACCACACATGAATTCACTGAATTAGTCTAAAATGCAACCATAGTAGCATGCACTGCCTTTTAAACATCATAAAGGGACGCTTCATAGATGGCAGTGATCTGAGTGTGCGATGGTGTCTCAAAGAAATATCGTCACATACAACTCCCTGGAAACCCCAGGACCTTCCATGCCCTCCTACTGACAAGTTACAGAAAGCCGTCTGTTTCTAACTAAGCTTTTCTATGCTTTTTATAGCAAGTAACTACGAGCAAAATGGCCCCAGGCCCTGCAACATTAGCCACTATCATTTTATCATCTCAGTGTGTAATTATTTAGTCAGTTTTACCCTGAGGAGTCAACTCTCCTCTATTTTTTTCCTACAGTCTTAGAGGGGAGGGAAAATAATATGCCAGCAAGAGAAAGATCTCTACTGGTTCACACAGAAGTAGGAGTACAGTTTGTGGTAAGCCATTCAAAAGGCAAGCACCAAATACTTCTAGTGTCTTTAATTTTAACATACAGTACAGTAGCTGTGTAAATTAGCTTCACTCTTGTTTTGAGTAAGACCAAACAAACCAGAACAGGCCAAGACTCTGATTTATGTTATTACTGCCTTTAGCTAAAAAAAGCATCATTATGCTTGAAGAACACTGTGATCCCACAAATTAGGGAAAAAAAACCCCTACGTTTTACTTTCGTGCTTGACAAACTTGCTTAATTAAGCACGTTCCTCCCTTTGCCCTCTTGACAGCTCTTCAAAAATAAATGAGAAAATGAAAATGCAACTTGGAAATCCCAGGAAAAGCTACTGAATGAACACCTTGAGAGTTCCCCTAAGGGATAAATCCCCCAAGGGTGTTGTACAGCTGTCCCCAGTTGCACAGGGACAGGAGCAATTGAGCCGCGTTCTGTCACAGTCTAGAAGCAGCAGATGGTTCGACTCATTTCAGCAAAATGATAAAACAGGCGAGCACAAAAATACCGCTGAACCCTGATCTCAGTCTGGAAAAGGATCCAACCATTTGAGTGGACAATTATTTAAGTCATCTCTTCTAATTTGCTGCACAAGCTTCCACATGCATCTGTATTCTCAAAAACACTACACAAACCCATGCCCACCTCCCCCGCCCAACTTCTCTGGAATGACACAAAACACAGAGCAGAATCAAGTACAAGTTTAGCTCTATGAGTATCAATGCTTTTAGGGCTGCAAAGTTTTCATTCCCAAGACTGCTATTCTGCATGCTGTTGACCTTGTCACCTCCTGAGTAACTTTAGGACAAGATCTCTCCAAGAGGAAACAGGGAAGAACCAGTTAAAGGTCTAAGAAGTTAAATATTTCTTTACCTGAAACATTCAGGATAAAAGGATGCAAAGATGCAGAATGCCAACACCAAAAAAAAAAATTAAAACAATTAAAATCACTCTGTACTGTATTGAAGAGGGTTTTACAGAAGGAACACTGAAAAATGTCAGTCTAAAAAAGCACTGCTTGTTGCAAGAGAGAGAAGTACTTAATGCTTCTACATGCAAATGCAGAAAGGCGTGCATGCACACTGAAATTGAGAAAGAGAACAAGACAGCATCACCTGAGGACAGCACTGTCTAACTAAATACATCTCTGTTTCTACTAGGGCTAGAAAATGCACTGAAAACAAGAAAACAAAACAATCAAACAAACAAAAAACAAAACACAAACCCAACAAAAGTAATCTACATGCTCAGGTCTGAAGGCTTGGAGGTTTCAATTGGGCAGGTCTTTGAATTAAGGGGATCATTTGACATATTTCCGAAAGTTAAAAAAGGAAAAAAAATGGAAAAAAAAAGACAAAAAACCAAAAAAGCCAGCAATCAATCAAGTAAGGACAAATATACTTTTGTGCTATTGCACTGGTCAATCAAGATAATTCCTGCATACCAGACTGCCCCACCCTCCCATCTCCCATTCCCTTACCATTTTGAAGGTCTGAGTAGCTTTTGTTTCCACAGTCCGTAGTATTTCTCGCAGACTCCTCATTCCTTTCACAATATTTCTGTGGGGAAGACAGAAAACAAAAAGAAAAACCCCTAAAATCAGCACATTGGAGACAGAATATTTTTATAATGTGCCAAGGCTCAGCAACACACCTGATGTTCAAACAACCCATGGAACAATCACTAACACTGAATGTACAGCAGCGAGACAAGTCACTCTGAGGCACAGACAGGACAATGGCACAGAGCAAGGCAGTGACTGTAGCATTGCCTACTCCAGATGGCTTCCTAAGAGAAGATCACATTCACATTTGATGAACAGAGGGGACATTTGGAAGCCTTTCGTAGCTTATATTTATAAAGCAGATGCTGCTCCTTAAAAGCATCCACATCTCTTCATACACACAGATTGTACTTGTTTGAATTATATTGAGCTTACGTGATGCTTTTAAATGACGATTTCTTTTAGGTGGTACTTAAACGCCTTGTGTCTGATGGTCCAGGCACACGACGAAATTACAGTGGTTTAAACAGTTTATTATCAGGCAGCTAAGTTGCAGTAACTGTCTGCAAGCACAGCTTAACCTGCAATAAGAGGGTTAGACAAAAAAAAAATTAAGAAAAACCCTCACATTACTCTGCATACACCATGAGCAATTAAAGCTGACTACTTGCCAAATGCTATCTTAATCATGTGTCTGTGCACTCAGAGAGATGCAGAGAGGAAAGATTAAACACTGGACATATTAGTTAACACACTGGCAGCCTATCAGCTGTTCAAGGCTAAGGACATGGCCCCACCACCACAGTAACTGCAAAATGGTTCAGTGCACATTCATTTCAGGGTCAAAGCTACCCAAAGAAATACAAGCTATCAGAAAAGAAGCAATGTTGTACAAGACAACAAAATAAGCAGTTGTACTGGTACATTAACTGTCACTTCAGCGTATCCACGAGAATTTTCTGTGCAGGTGAAAGCTAAATCTCATTTAAAAAAAACAAAGCCATAAAAACCTTTTCTGTCAAACTGATTAAATTTTGAAGGTAAGCAGTACAGACTGCTTTTGTGCCTGCTTTCATGCACTGCAAACCTTCTTGCACTCCAGAATCAACAGCAAACATTTGATGACAACAACAAAAAAAGTAATTATTTTAGGGGTGGGGAGATAAAAATATGATCATGACCATGAATACTGGCTACATAAAATGCCACTCTAAAGCTTCTAGTCACCATGTCATAGAATGCAAATGCAAATGGCCTTACTTCCAAGCAATACCCATCTTAGTTTTAAATTGTGAGGTAATCTGTAGACTATCTAATCATGGGCAATGTACAGGCAAACAAGAAAGTAAGACGAGCAAAAACACTGAAGACTTGTAGAGAAAGTCAGATGCTGTCTTCTTTCCTTCCACTTTCTCCCAAGTAAAAAATGTGCTTTGAGTTTATCAAGGGGAAAAAAGCTCAAGGAAGCTTTTGTAAGTTGGACTTTAATACTTCAGCAAGCTCTCCAATGACAGAGCCAAGACACCAGATGCTTTTTAGCGGGTCTAGAATAGAACATACCCACAAAGTGCAGTTCTGGACCTTATGCACAAGTAGTGACCAAATCCAACAGAACTGTTTACATGGTTATTTACTATCAAACAGAAAAAATTAACAAATTCCCCCACCTAAACAAAATTCAGCTGCCCAACTGGTCTCCTTGATTACCAAATACTATCGGCATTTTCTGTTCTTCCATGGACTCCTTAAGAGGCTGGACAGAAGAGTTATGGAGGATAACAGTTCTACAGCATTTTCAAAAATGCATTTGTTTAGGTTTCTTGTTAGCATAATGATATTTGTCTTAATACAGTGCCAATGAACTGCATTAACCAGAATCAGAAAGAAGACTAGTGACCACTTGCAAAGCCCATTAATTTCACATTTGGCACACACTTATGAGAAGAAAAGCCTACAGAATGTGATAAAATGAGACAGTTTTGTTCCTAGAAAACTAAAGCACCATTACAGTTCAACATTTTAGACAAGGCCATAAAACAAGTTAAGCCTTCTGGCAGAAACACCTTGCTCGGGGGTGGGGAGAAGGGGAGAAGAAAAACAAGGAACAGACACCCTGAAGTGAATGAAAGAATAAATGGCAAATTGCTGCCCATCTGTCAGCAGTCAGGCCTGGAACCATGCAGCACATGACAAATGCTTAGGAACACCTTTAACAGATGGTAGGAGTGCAAAATGGGCGGCACAGGAGGAGCACCCAGCACAGGC
This sequence comes from Aleadryas rufinucha, assembly GCA_013397815.1. Lineage (NCBI taxonomy): Eukaryota > Metazoa > Chordata > Aves > Passeriformes > Aleadryas > Aleadryas rufinucha. The sequence continues at coordinate 454,820 of VZTH01005606.1, forward strand.
CACCTCCCAGACAGGTGCCCGTGTGGTCAGGATCTATCAAAGAGCACCCACTCCATCCCCTGAGCTCTCAACAATACCAGTTCTACAGCACTGAGGATTTGGTTTGGCAGCTTTTGTATTCTGAACCTTATCGAACATTACTGAGCCGTGACAGGAGACAGCACACACCTGCCAGTGTTCTGCAAACACAGGAGTTTGTCTTTCCACTCTACTCTTCCAAGCCAGGAGACCATCCGAGCACATTTCATTTTGAGCATATGAATTGCTCTGGTCACAACAATAAGGAACTCACTGTTCCATTAATATATGCCCTTTATATACTAAATGTGAATTTGAAGGGATTTTTTTTTTTAATTAGGACCTTAAGAAGTTAATAGAAAGAAAAGTATGTATTTGAACAGAAATACATGCTATGTAGAGCTATGGATGAGGATGCGGACATAAAGCCTCTGGCAATCCATGGTGAAAACACTTGATCTTACTTAGATTAGAAACTAAACAATCTTGAGCCTCTGCAGGACTTGGATAGAGGACTACCTGGAAATCCCAGGTAATGTTGCCTCAAGCCATGGCATCATAAGCGAACATTAGATCATGGAAATGAAATGAGCTGGAAGAGTCCATAGGCCCCTACTGTACTGCTAAGAGGCCAGAAAAAGAAATGAGGAAATACAGGAAGGGAAAAGCACATGATCATGAAACTGCCTTGGTTTTAGCCACAGTAGTGGCCAGAGCACCATTTGAACAAAACACGATGAAGTACAGTTTAGGATTCAGTTACAGCTAATCTAATAAATATGAACACAGACAATCATGAGCACAAACTGCGACAAAGAGCAACTTGAGAGCCCAGACAGTCCAGCTTGGCACAAAAATATGTTTTGTTTGTGCATGTACCCTGTTAATATAGATTAATTACCAGTCCGTGAATCAAAGCACTCATATCAGAGTTATGTCATATAGTTTGGTTAACACTACATAAAACTTCAAGACACAAATAATAAAGAAATACACTTTTCTATGCAAATTGCTGGGAAAAATATTCACAATGAAAGAGTAGACTGTGGACACAGAGGTCTGCAAAGACAGTCCTCCAACAACATGGTCACCAGCAGATCATGTTCTCATCCCCACTCATTTACTGCTAAAACAATTAGTTGCTGACAGATAGAACAAGCCATCTTGAGACAATTACATGGCAGTTTGCATAGTCACCTTTCCAGAGTAAAGCAGCACCCAAAGCACAGAAACAGCACCAACACCACTCCCTTTGCCCACCTCCTTTCACATCTCTGCACCTCACCCAGGTTTCTAACAAACCATACCCTCCTTAAAACAGCTGTTCATGCACAGACACAAAATGCACCTGAAGAAAAGGCAGTAAGAAATGAGCCTAATATTTATACATCTGCATCAGAAAAAAAAAAACTCAAACAAACAAACTAACCAAAACCTAGTGCAGATGATAACATGAAGACAACTGGCTGCCTCTTACAGTATGACAGCATCTGCCTTCCTATGTTCTGCATCCACAGCATCAATATTCCTCACTGGAGGACCAAAAGAAAGCTTTCTTGGGTTGCAGCATGGCAAACAACTGCAGGAAATGCATCTTCAGCAACAAAATGTTTTTAAGTAGCATGTTATTAAAACCATCTGTGACTTCTACAGCTGCAAGACTTGCTGGTCCTTACAGCTGGCAGTTCAACACCTGAAGGGGAGACCGGACCTTTCTTTTATATTGCTGCCTTCTTTCCACTTCACACTGCAAAACAAAAGGGCATCCCTGACCACACTCCGAGAAGAGCACATCTGATCCTGCCAGCAGGAACAAAAGCATAACAACAGCACTTGTATCCCTCAACTCTTCTGCCTGTTGAGACAAGAATAAAGCACTCACTATTCCTTTTGTACACATGTAGCACTGGGGAAGGACATCCCACCAGGTAGAACCTACCCCCTGACAGCCTGAGCAGTCATCATCCAAGGCTTATTTCCTACCTGAACACGCTGGAAGCAATAAGGGGAACAAAAGCATTTCTTTGAGCTGCTCAGTATCAGGTGGAATAATCTATTATACTCATGAAGCATCCTAAAAAGCTTCTTCCCATATCCCTCCCCCTTCCTTTATATATCCCAATGCTGCTTATGCCCTCTCGTGGCAGAAACCACACATTAGTATCAGCTGCGGGGGCGGACAAGCTGCCACATCCCACCAGGCTCTTTTTATCCCACCGGACCTTCCAACCCTGGCTGATGTTCCTCATTTGCACTGCAGGAGGTAAGGAGCCTGTAGGATTCCACTCCCATCCCAGCTGCAGTAGCTCCACTGCTCTTTCATCAGGAGACAGCTACAGAGAACATTTTGCTGCTACTGCAGCAATTCAGCTTAAAATCGAAGCACGACTTAATTCACACGTATTTTGCTTCAAATTGTTTTCCTGTAGAAAGGTTTCTGTGGTTTGTTTTTGTTTGGGATTTGGTTTTTGTTTTTAAGGCTATCATTAAAATAACATGAGAAGGGAGCACGCAGGGCCCACAGTAATAGCCAAAATATCCCACTAGATATAATGAACTCATCACTGATGAAGACTGAATTTACAACGCTGCTGAATAAAATGAACATTGAGTTTGATATTCAAAAGGTGCCTAGAGGACATCAGTGCCATATGTTCTAAATGGGATTTTATTTTACTACATAGTTAATGAGCTTACTGGCAAGACCCGAGCTTTTTGTTTGCCATGAGAAGGGCAGAAGGTTGGGAAATCATAGACTGTGCCACAGCTGGCCAAGCCCCAGCTCACCTGGGAAAACCATGTACCAAGCGGACACTGAGACTACGCCTTACAAGTCCCTACTTTTCTCTGTGCATAAACCTCTACTTGCCTGACTAAAGGGGTCATTTTACAACATCTGAGCTTTGTGTTTTTGTAAGCCTCCAGGTTAAAACAAGGCTTACCTGAAGGCACCTCTCATGGATATGCTTACAGGTACAGCTTCACTCTCCATGCAGGGAGAACAGTGGCTATTCATAGTTGCATTTAAAGTCATCCTTGGGGGATAAAAAGGTAGCAAAAAAGCTCTAAACAAGAAGCAACCTTCCTCCAGCAGAATCAAAAAATGGTATCAGTTTTCTACAGAAGCATTTAAACTGATTTTTGCTGGGATTTTTTTCCTAGTTTTCTTCTTTTTAATCTTCCCTATTTTTTTTTGCTTTCTTCTCCATTTTACTCAGCAGGAAAAGATGTGAAGAAAATGAGAGAAAATATCTTTGACTGAGGGTGAAGGCAAAAAAAGCCAAAATTAAATATCTGTGGTGATAGTTTGTAGTGAGAAACTCAGTATCTGATTCCTTGAGAATAAATGGGGTAATATGGTGCAAGAACAGGACAAAGGAAGGATAGATTCTTACAAGTACTGTTTACACATGCTGAAGAGACACTGTCCTACATGACAAAATCTCTCCATTGGATAATCAGAATTAATTATGTTTTGAAGACACAGCCTGGTTTAGGGAACAGCGTGTCCTCACCAATGGCCTTTGGAAGTGGGCTTTCAGAGTGTCTCTTCTGCTGGTCTCCAGGTTTCCCACAGGTGAAATTCACTACAGGCCTGTAGCTATTAACTCCTCTTGCCCTTCTGAAGTTCACCAGGAGCTGTATTTCAGAGGCATAATAAAAACCCTGGAGCAGCACTGTTCCCACGTGCATTCTCCGTAGTAAAAACGCACAGATTTGGGGCACTGATCAGGATATTTAAGACCTTAGACAAACAAATAAATAAAGGAAAGAAACTACCTGTCAGACTTTACTGAACTCTAAACCAGGCACTGTGGCTGAAAACTTTAAGGGCACACAGCAGTGTAAATTCCACTCTCTCTTTATGGTCAAACATCCCTTGCCTCCACAGGGAACAAAGCTGAGTCAAGACAAGAAAATTGTTCTACCCCACTCTACTTGTAGTCTGGAAAAATGATGCTTAAGACTCTTAAGAAAGACAGACACAAACAGGAGAAATGGAAGGACACTGAGAAGACTTGAGGTGAGCCAGTAGCCAAGTCATAAAAAGAAAAAAATTAATCTTCATCTGAGACAAAACATGCAATATTATCTAATTTTATTAATATCTGCATCCACCTACCCTTTCTTTAACTGAGTCACATAGGCACTCTGTAGAGCTGCTTCCAGAAAGTAGGAAAGTTCGAACTCAGAGTAAGCCACATTGCTGCCCTTGATACTCCTTGAATGTGTGTTGTTTAAGGTCTGTGAGGAAAAAAAAGAAATATCTGGGAATACAGACAACTGTTGGAACTAGCCAGATCCTCCTGAACCAGTGACATCTTCAACAATAAAATGTTACCTTTCTTAGCTATTCAAAAATGTTATAAAATCAATTTTAAAATAAACTATACAATTACTTCCATGAGATATTGTGCATGCAATATGAGTTTTGAAACACCATTATTACTTTCCAACCTTTAATAAAAAGCTACATATTAACACCAACAGCTTGGGAAATATCACTCGAACGACAAAGATCCAACATCTTGCACAGAAATATTAATACAAGATTTGAGTAGGTTTATCTAGTTTAATATAACATAAATATTTGTTAAGAGTTAGCAAGCCATCAGGAGTCCTGATGGAAGAATCTCTATCCTTCCTCTATTTGTCCTATCAAATCTCTCTTGGTTTCGCTCCTTACCGATAATAAGCAGCTTCCATTGCTGAAAGCTGCCTCTCCAAAGAAGGGTTTTTCATGTAGGACTGGAGAAGGATGATGAACTTTTACTACGTCTATCAGCAATCCTGCATTTTTGTCTCTGTGTCCAGAACACAACTATGTGAAAGGAGGTTGTAGAGATGCAGGGGGCAGTCTCCTCCCAAGTAACAAGGGACAGGACAAGAGCAAATGTACTCAAGTTGTGCCGGGGCGGGGTTAGATTGGATGTTAGGAAAAATTTCTTCACTGGGAGAGTGGTGAGGCATTGGAACAAGCTGTCCAGGCAAGTGGTGGAATCACCATCCCTGGAAGTGTTCAGAAAGCACATGGTCATGGTGCCTGGCAACATGGTTTAGTGGCAAACATGGTAGTGTTGAATTAATGGCTGGCCTCGGTAAATCCAGCAGTCTTTTCCAACCTTACTGATTCTATGATTCTAAGTGAATGAATTACAGGTCAGACCCTCTCCCTTCATTGCAGACCCAAGCCGTCAGTAAAAAAATTTACAGTGTCCAGCACTGGCAGGAACTCATCCTTCCACAATGGAAGGACAGTAACTTATTTTAAATTAAAAAACCATTCCATCTTTTTCTGCAGAGAAACAGAGCAGGCCACTTGTTAGTTGGCTTTCTTAATGAATTGTTATACATGCACTAAGCTTACTTTTTCTTGTTTCAATGCAATTAAAAACAAAACCTGAGACCGAAACGCACCTTTGCTACTGAGAAGAGCAGAAGTATCCGGTCAGGTCAAAGGCCTTTCAGTTACAGGACAGATCACACGCACTGCTATCAGTACTGCTGATGTCAAGCGTAATGTGTGGCAAAGGAAGGGCATGGAAGCACGTGGTATGTCCTGTAAACTCAGCTAGGCAAAGTTTGCATGTGCCCAGCAAATCAGTGGCACATATTATCTGCATGGCTCAGTGGAGGGTTCCCAGTATTCATCTTACTCATCATCCTACCAACCACTGGCTAAGCAGTTACTTGCTACTCATCACAGAATGGTTTGGGTCAGAGGGGACATCAAAGGTTCATCTAGCTTCAATCCCCCTGCCATGGGGCAGGGACACCTTCCACTATATCAGGCATCTCCAAGCCCCATCCAGCCCGGCCTTGAGCACTTCCAGGGATGGAGGATCGAGCTTCTAATGATCTAGGTTCCTCAAGGTTCACTTGGAAAAGATGAAGCACTCACAATTAAACTGCTATACCTGACCCAAAAAGGTTTCTTTCAGCCCACTAGGGATCTCAATATCCACTACTGTGTATCATTTACACAGCAGGTATGTAAAATGTCTTGAGTTCCTTCATGCCAGCACTTGCCATGCAAATTCCTCTTTAGTAAGGGCTAATCTTGAGACACAGCGTGTGTGTATCTGAAGTATTTGGTGCTTTACCACAGTCAAAACTGGTTTCTAAACATTCTCAGAGGAACCAGGCAGAGACCAGCTAAACTGCTGGTTTGCAAATGATTTTACTGAGACACCTCACTCTTTCCAACTTCTTCTCATACTCCTTGCTATGATCACTTTACATTTCTCCATTTTTTGTTTTTGCTGTCAAAACCCTGGAAATCCCACCCACGCCACCAGGCAACACCCTAAGTACATTTCTTCTTACCTTCTCAAGCTCCTGCAAGTACACCTGGGCAATAACACATGCTCTCTCAAAACAAGCCATGACTTCCTCCTCCCTTTCACACAGCCGAGCACGTGAGGCAATTGAGTTGGATGAGCGCTCCAGCGACAAACCTGCAAAATGGCAACATCTTCTTTAACTGAAGCCCACCAACAGCGGTATGGCCATATTATTAATTTACCAGCTGACAGGAAGGCTTTTCCACATGTGAGTTTCCCTCTTGTTTTGATGACTTTCAGGACACTATCCCCAGGAAAATATAAGTTCTACACATGCAAGGCATCTTTGTCATGCTGCTCTAACACAGTGCCACTGCACACTCCTACAGTGCCTTTCAAACACTTTATGAAGACAGGACACCCAGTCCCTCTGGTAGGAATCAGCAAACACAGAAATTAGGGTTTATCTTTCCAAAGACAGCTATAGATTTTGGGTGCTTCAATTCAGTGCCAGCCTGGCACTGAATTTGATAATTTACAGGCATCTGCTACTTCAAGCGAAGCCTTCAATAAGCAGCAGTGTTGAGGGGGAAAAAATAAACAACAAAAAAACCCTAACTGGAAAATGATACAGAAACAAAGTCGGAAAATCTGAGGCCTCTCTTGGAAAATCTTAGCACATGAAGATTGCTCATGGACAAACAGCAAGCTCTTGGCAAGGCACAAGAGACTCAACCACAAGATCATTCCCTTTCCAAAGAAAGGAAAAAACTCTGGGTTTTGTACTACTAAACTTCTTCCTTGTCATTATCCAACATCACCAACCAACACAGAGTATATTAATTGAAGATCCACAGCTACTGGTCCCTACATCAAAAACTTCTACTATCAGACCCTTGTCTGGCATCACACTATGGCATCCTTTATATCCTTAAATCTATTTGAATAGGCTGCACATCCACATACCAATTTTACTCTGATTGGTACAGGTTCTTGTGCCACACTGGATCCCTACAAGACAGCACTGCTTGAAAACTTGGGTCTTTACCAATCACAACTGCACTGATGCCCAGCAGCCCAACACAGGCTGCAAGAAGTTCAGCATATGCTTTCCAATAAATTTTATATATAACAACATTCCCTAATAACAATGACAAATATGTAAGATGTAATACCACATCCTAGTGTTCCTGACACAGATCCACAGAGGTGACAAAAGAAGAAAATTCAACTGCCCAAACAGCCCTCCAAGGACGTTATTTCAACTGCTGCAACAGGTGGCAAAGGATTCGTGGGGACCCACCACAGGCACAGCCATGCTTTCCTGGACTTCCACAGTAGTCCGGGAGGCACCTCAGCTCTGCGCATTCCAGGAGTCTTGGAAACAAACTGCTGTGAGGCAGCAATGGGCAGCCAGGCTTCCCCATGATGTACAGTCTGGGCGCTCATGCTGGAGGAGCCTGAGGTTCCCAGGCAGTCTTAGCTTTGTTTACTTCTAATGTTCAACATTTGTTTTGTCCCCTTGGTTACTCTGCTAGGAGTTTCCCTATCTCATGTCCTACATTTCAGCCAGACATGAGCAGTTAGTTCAATGGGCTGAGAAAATGCCTCCCTGGTTCAAGCTCGGGAGGTGGCTCCCCACTTCTTCTGCCCTCTCCCAAGCAAGAAGTACATGGTGTGTTCCCTCAAAGATCTGTATCTTAGAGGAACACACATTCATACCTTTCACCTCTGAAAATACAGACCAGAGTAGAGCAGGAGGACTAAATTTACTTCAAACTGACAGGGTGTGTGTGGGACAGGGATGACAATCAATTTTGCTGCTTTTAACTAATGCTCAATCTGTGTTTTCTTTTTCTTTCTTGAACACCTTGTACAGCACCAAGATATACCAGATTTTGTCTCTAGTCCATCTATGAAGTCTCTGTCTTTACATCATGGGTTCTTTTCTTATTATTTTGATGCTTCCGTTTTCCAACCCTATCACTTTGTAATGAGTGAAGGGAAAAAATGCACATTAACTCTTCTCTACAGCAGAAGAGCAAACCAAAAGTATCCAGCACTACAGCTAGAACAAATAACCTACAAACATTCTTCTTACATCTGTCTCAGTTTTATCTACCTCTGAATTTCCAGTCATTCCCCTTAAGTGAAAATAAATTTTAAGAGTCTGCATTTCAGAGCCACCATCCCCTTTAAGTGCAAAGCAGGACTGAGGGCCCTGCAAAAAAAAAATCCAGTACAATCCACTGACATTCATACACAAGCAGCATTTAATCAAACAGCAAGAGCCATCCTAACACAGTCTGTGTGGGGGCGTTTACCGTGGGAGATGTCACACAGAGAGAACAGGCTGATAAAAAGCCATTTACATACATGCTGCAGCCCACTGCAAGGAGTTACTATCTCTGAGCTCTGACATGGGGGAGGAAAGCAAGCAGCCTCTGCCAGCATCAGGTACTGACAACAAACATGCCCATCCATGCAAGTCAGAAAAACAGAGCTGGGGCTGATCAGAGACAGGGGAACTAACATCTCCAAAAGGATTCTTGCCACATTAAGTATCCAGCAATACACAGTGTATTAAAACAGATACTATGCTACAGTGCACTACTTGTAAAGGGCTAGAAGGAAAAACGACGACGTTTGTCACGACCCACATGATGAGACATTAGTCATGGTTCTCTCTCTAATACCATATGCACTGACCTGATGTCATTTGAGTACAAAACCTCTACAGAATCCAAACAGGGCTATTCTTCCCTACCACAGAAATGCAATGAAAAGAAAAATTAGAGCAAGCAGACTGCAAATTCAGAATACAAGCAGAAGAACAAAAGGAAAACAACACAAGTTCCCTACTCTTGCAGCCACCAATTCAGTTCTCACAATACAAAGCCCCAAAAGTTAAGATTTGCTTAGGGGGCAGTTGGGTCAGACTTGACAAGCCGTCCAGCACAAAGAGCAAATTCCACTAACTCTTGTCCATCCTCCAGTTATCAGCACAGAAAAAACTTTGCAGCACAACATGCAATTTAAATTCAACTCAGTTTCCACAATGTGTCAGAAAGCCACTAAAGCGCATGCTACTTCCACACTGGGTTTAGCAAGAAACGTGGAGCTACTGCCAAGACAGAATTAGCTTCCAAGTAAATGATAAGGCTGTATGCTTTCTTGTTAGCTGGTTAAGGTAAAGGGACTCGGGTATTTTTCACAATCAGCTGTGGTAAGAGAATACCGACTTAAAGCTTATCTATACTAAGATTTTTCTCATATGAATCAGGTGCCTAAATTTAAATAGAAATATACACATATACTATAGTAGTTTATCATATAGTGGAGACAGTTTTCTAATAGAGTATGGCCCAGGCTCAAGATTCCAAGACATGTTTCCAGATTATCCTTCTTTAAAAGAACAAATTCTACCCACTTCAGAGGAAGTAACTTTCTATGCATAGAAATGTGGCTTTCCTCTCCTGCATAAAGACAAGGCTTCCATTCACCTCCTCTAGTTCTCCCAATGATTCATCTCTGGCTCTTCAGCTTTCTATAATCTTTGCCCCTTCTTCCCTGCCCCCAAATCTAAGCTGCATTTATGTAAGAAAAAACCCAAATCTGTAAGGTTCGTTAGACATATCACTGAACTAATCTCTTCCTTGAGTTAAAATGCACTGCTCTCATTTATGGAAATCTGAAAGGGGAAATTTTATGAAGGCTTATTTCCACTTTCATCTCAGTCAGTCCTTGCCAAGAGAAGACACTGATATCATATAGCTCTGAGGTGATATTATTACCAGAACTGGAATATCCATGTGCACATGGACATGTGGCATCAGATTGTCAGCAACATAAATGGGATGAAAATGCATGCTGGAAGGAATCCTTGAAGGTCCATGGTCTGACTTTCTACACAAAGAAGGGCCAGCTCAGGGTGTTACTTAGCCTGGTCTTGAAAGCCTCAGTGCACAGATGGAGACTGCACCTGAACCAGGGAGGAGAGTAAGGTGGCTTTATTTTTCTATGGTTCATAAACTACCTTGCCAAATAGCAGCACTCCTCCTTCCAATAGAAACAATGTACCAATCCAGGTTCTTTTAACTTTCCTTTTTACACAGACTTCAAGCCTCCTGTATCTGGATGAATTTAGACAACTAGGGAATGGTGGGTTCATAGGTGCAAGAATTCAGGGTCAGCAGCAGCCCATCAGTTTCACCAACAGTGTTAGCCTGCAGCTGCTAAAACCCCACAGCCCAGGAGCATCAGAGCTACCTGGCAAGCTGAAGAAGAGATCAAAGAAACACGACAGCACAAAGAGCATGAACCCCAACTCTTGTGTTGCAACCTGAAGCAAAAGACATCTTAGTGTGGAACTTACAGCCCTGCCAACAGCGCCAGCCCCAGCCTGCAGAGCAAGGTTCCACTGTCTGTGTTCCTGTGCCACACAGACAGGCCAGCCTGGCCAGAGGAGAGTGTGATGCTAAGCTAAGTGCATGCAATGGTTTTACTCTATGTACAGGAAGGTAAGTCATTCATCTTGAGGTAAGCCTGCATGAAGATACTGCATGGTAGCAGCTGCTGCAAGGAAACTGGTTGTGTGCACATTCTCACCCTGGAGAATGCCAGGTCGTTCCAGGTCACTGTCCCCAAGCAGAGGATGCCCTTCATTTCTAGCACGTGGCCTTCAGTCTAGTTCAGAAATGTGGTTCTAGGAAGTTAATTAGCATGGAAACAAGACTATTTTTAAGATTTCAAACATATACACGTTCATGCTGACTAATCAACATTCATCAGAATACTAAACACTTTTCAGAGACAAAATTCAAAAGCACAACCAAACCATTCTAGAGATGGTATTACAACCAGTCTGCCCTGCCAGCTAAGGTTTGAACTTAAGAGCACAGTCCTCAACTAAGCTACTCCATTACAGTGTCTTGGAAAGGTAAATGGCCCGAACCTCTACAAGCAGTAGTTGGGATTAGGTTGACACAGGCAAGACCCAGCACTATGCATTATTTCTACCACAATTCAGCACTTTAAATAATTTACAACCTGGTCTTGATGCTTATCTCCCCAGCAACTAAGCTATGATTTTTTCAGCAGGGCTTATTTGCAATGCAAATAGAAGAGGGAGAAGAAAGGCCTAGAAGCCCTTGGTTTTGAACACATTCAGTCATACTGCAGCCCATGAAAGGTGGGGACAAAGTGACAAGCTTTGTTGTTCAAGAAAGCTGCATGTACTTCTTTCACTGCTGCTTCCTATTATACAGGATTATTGTAAATTCCTGGCAATCTGTTACAATCTTGAGGTATTTTTCACGTAAAAGTCTCAAAGGTAGAAAGGCATAAAATTCCAGTAACCTCGAGTAAAATTATCTGAAGACCTTTCTAACTACAAGCTGGGAATGAAGCTTAAAATTTAAGCAACCTGTGAAGGCTGCTCAGTTGCATCAATGCAGAACTCAAGACCTCCTACTCCCCGCTTTCTTACTAGATGCAGTAAACCAATGCTAACAATGTTATTCCAATTATTTTCAAAGCAAGAACTCTATCTGGCTAGACTTGTAATTACAGCTCAAGCTGATTGCTAAAATTAGGACAGCTTTTTGATCAAGTGGCTGTGAAGCCAGAAGGCAGCAAGCACTCCCCTGAGATGCAACCTCAGTCCCATGCCCTCAATCAATGCTGCATGGGCTCTGCATCACACTGAATATCTTATGCATAGCAGAAATCAGCAACTTTAATCCACAGACACTAATTCTTTGGAGCATATCCAGACCTGCTCAACCGGCTGCTCTTAACCCTCATAGCACATCTTTTAACCTTTGCTTTAACCTCTAATACAGTGGTCTCCAAAACTCTTTGATCATATGAAGCAAAAAAAATTTTGATCATGCACACCCAACACATGCATATAGTTAAATACACGCATTGCTTTACAATCTATTTATTCTATATTTGTTTATTTTTTCAAAAATACCTGCTAGATAACATGCTGACAGCCACCTGTCAACAGAGAAAAGGCCTGCAAATTCAGAACACTTAACTTTTTGTAAAAGCAAAAAGGCATAATTCACCTTTGACAACTATTTTAACCATTTCGCCATGAAACATCCACTGAGATTTGGTGTGTACAGATTTTCATGGTCACTCCCCAACTCATTACAAACTAGATTCTATTTAAAGGTCTTGTGTTTATAAAGTTAACCCCACTGATGCCATCCTACAGCACTTTGTGCATTTTTGGGCCCCACTGTGCTGCTAAGCAGTTCTTTATGTATTTCATTACTAAACCAGAATCTGGCAAGGTGTTTCCCCAATGGTACCTTCTTTTTTCATATTTTGCTTCTACATAAGAAAGCTCAAAAGAGGCTTCTAAAAATTTAAGTACTGAACTGAGTTTCATTAGACTTCATTGATTAGATCCAATTAGACTGCTTTTACCTGATTGAAGAGCTCATGCTAATACTGTAAGCTCTGACATTCTTATTGTTCACTTGTGCTGCTATTTCTAGTATTACCTGGAATCCACAGGTTTTTGAGGGAATCTTTAAGCTATTTGTCTATTTCATAACGGTTAGTTTAATAAGAACTAGACAATATAACAAATAAATCCACTTAACTAGGCACAAGTGAGCTGCAACATATGGAAGTGAATGAACTAGTGAAGATGGCCTTCCACAATGTGAAACACCCTCTTTTGTAAGACACTCTTGTAGGCTCTACATTACATGGGACCCTCTGACATACAGTCTAAGTGAGGACACCACTTTCAATAAAATGCAATACTAAAGATTTATTTCAGTGTGGGGTGCTTTTTTTTGCTGATGGGTTTTTTAAGAAAAAAATAAATAGAAGTTATAATACTTTTCATCTGCACCACAGTAGATCATCTTGCTCACCCCCTGGGGCACATGCACCACTTTGGGGACCACTGCTGTGTAAGAGGCCATCTCCATTCCGTGACATCAAGACACATGTACTGGAGCAATGCTCTGAGGCACAACAAAGACAGGAGTGATCAGCAATCTCTTACAGATCCACATATAAAGACTTTGTCAACACCATCCACATCCATAAAGTGTCATGGCATACTGCAGAAATTACATTTTTTCCCTGGTCTAAATACAACAGGAAGAAGCAGAAGAAAAAAAATGCAAAGTGGAAGGGGCACAAGGGACAGAGATGGTACTGATGACCAGGTACTGGAATTTGCTCAGCTTGAGTTCATCTGTACCATAGTTAAGTAGCATCACCAGCAAGAAAGTTCTCTTCTAGCTGCAGAGTCACTGAATCAGACGAGCCCTAGAACCCTGTGTTCAATTTTTTGGCCCCTCACTACAAGAAAGACCTTGAGGTGGTGGATCATGTCCAGAGAAGGGCAACGGAGCTGGTGAAGGGTCTGGAGCACAAGTGCTATGAGGAGCAGCTGAGGGTGCTTAGCCTGGAGAACAGGAGACTCTCTACAATTACCAGAAAGGAGGGTATAAGCAAGGTGGGGGTCAGTCTCTTCTACAACGTACCAAGTAACAGGACAAGAGAAAATGGCCTCAAGTTGTGCCAGGGCAGGTCTGGACTGGCTATCAGGAAAAATTTATTCACTGAAAGAGCAGTCAGGCATTGGAACAGGCTGCCCAGGAGTCACCATCTCTGGAAGTATTTCAAAGATGTGTTGATGTAGTGCTTAGGGACATGGTTTATTACCGGATTTGGCAGTGCTGGGTTAACGGCTGCACTTCACAATCTTACAGGTCTTTTCCAAATTAAATGATTCTATGATTCTTTGTGTATTTGGGGAGCAGAAGGGAGAGAAAGGAAAGATAATTCGTATTTTACTATGCTGATTCATATCAAGCACTCAAGACAATCCTACTTAAAGTTACTAGAACAGACAGAGCCTGCGAGGACTAACAGGCTTGTTGCCCTTCACTTAAAAGATAGTCAGACATTTGAAGCTTACTCCAGGGCAAACCAACACATGGAAATCTTCCCATAGCCACTGGACACACACCATGCTACACAACACAGCCCCAGCATGACACCGTCATCACAGCCATCTAAAAGCTACCTCTAGCTTAGGCCATCTACGAGTACATCTGTATTTGTTCTCTTCTAGTGAAAGTAAATGTAGCATGTTGTTTCATGTAACCTTACAAACACTGATCCATTTCCTCAGAAAAGCATGGGCAAATACTCTTCCATCTCCTGATGCTGCTAACCCCACAGCTTTAGAGAACTAAGTCATAGTACAGAAGGTGGAGACAGTTTTATGCACATGTGCAACCACCACCTACAACTATGTGTGGGGAAGGGAGCAGAGTAACTAAATTTTACCATCACAGAAACCAAGTCACATCAACAAAAGGAACGAGAAGTTATTCCCTTTTTCCACTTTCCAAATTTCAGTAATCTGCATTTAGTGGCCTGCATCTAACTCTCCCTGAAAGTCTAAAGTAACACCCATGCTGCATTTGTGCATAGCTGACTGTGCTAAACAAACTACTTCTAAAAAGGTAAACCATCTGATCCAACAGCAGAGAAAAGCTCATGGGGCACAACAGAAAAGCCTAAGTGCATCAAGAACACCAAGGCTGGGCTTGGCAACTCTTTCACATCCAAGCAGGAAAGCAGTGGCACCAAGGCACACAATTCACCAACATAAAAAAGGTTTAAAGTCATCACTGTCACAATGTAAGGGCAACTCCAGACTCTTAAACTGCTTTTCTGAAACCCCAAATGAAACATACTGATACTAGGTCCTTTTATCAAGACATCAACATCTACAAAGTGGGGCTTTTGCCTATCAGACAGCTACTCTGATGCCAACATGAATTAACAGCATGCTTCCTGTCTTGCTGTCAGAATTGTGAAAACTAGCACTTTGAAGTGCATACCAGGTATAGAACAAAGTCTCTCTCTCTCTCTCCCTCTCTCTGATGTGGATTAACATTTAAAAAATGCATCCTTTGCCAAGCAAAAGTGAAAATAAGTTCTGCCAACAAAATGTCTTATTTTAATTTTAACGTCCTATTGTATCATACATCCTTTTGGCTGGGACTCAATTTTTCTAATGGCCAGGCAAGAAAATAAATTTTGCTATTCAGGCTCTGTTTGAAGGAACCCATCTCCCACAGATCTCAGTTCTCAGAGAGGCAAATCTCAACATTTTGTAGTCATCAGAGGATTCCAGCAAAGGAATTCGTGCCCTGCCCCTGCCAGACCCTTAAAAAAAACCCCAAAAACCAACCAAACAAAACAACACAAAAAAGAAAAAAACTAACAAAAAAACCCCAAAAAACCAAAACCAAACCAAACAAACAAAAAAACACCAAAAAAACCCAAACAAACCGAAACAAAGAACCCAACAGAAATTCTTCTCTTCTACTATATCCCACTAAGTTCTACTTAGTCACAGCAGCAGCTGAAATCACTGACAGAAGTAAACTCACTGAAGAGCTGCCACTAGAGGAAACGGCAGTTTAGTAACAGATACAACTGCAAGCAAATATATATCATCTCAAAAGCAGCATATAGGTCAACAGTTGCATGCTGCCAAGTGTTAATCATCCTCATGAAGCCTATTATCACTGAAAAGCCATATATGAGTATGAAAAAAAGTGAAATCAAAGTTTTAGAAAACTTTTCCCTTAACTATCACCCAAACCTATGTTTTTCTCATCTCAACTTTGTGCCCAGTATAATTGTGGTTCTTCATGATCAAGAAGCTTTACTAAAGACAATGAAGAACAGTGGTGTTGTCTTCAGGAAGGTTCTAGCTGCCCTTGTCAACACTTCAGTGAAATCAAGTGCCTCAGTGAGCATCATCACTTCCAAGGTGGGCAGGTTCCAGACAGCAGTGAACTGGGACCCCAGGAAGTCCAAACATATTATGGTAACAACCCTTCCAGTTTAAACAGGATTATTAAAGTATAGAAGATTTTAGTTAGAATTTCAAGTAAAGGCCTATGGTACACATGCTATAATGTCAACAGTGCCTAAACGACATGAGACTTGACAATGAAACTAATGGAGACAGATGGGGAGGGAATTCAGGCTCTTAGGATTTTTTCCCCTGCACCTTACAACCTGCTGCCCAGTTCTGCTAATTGGGTACATCATAGCACACTGCCCTCAGGCCAGACAGTAATGGCAATGCAGGCAGCATGAAAACTCAGCTTCTACGGAGGGTAGGGTCAGCTGTGCTGGAAGCAGGGCAGGAAGATCTGAGTTCCCTCTTTTTTTACCACTAGCAGATTTGAGTACTTTCCTTGTAGTCATGTGGCTCCTAAACAACAATACAGAAATGGAGCATCTTTATCTTGACATAGGCAATTACAACATGCTTTTACTTTTCTCCATTAGTGCTTAGAGAGAATATAAAGCAAATTACTTACTTGAACATGGACAAAATGTCATCAACCTTCCATTAATCCATTTTCTACACTTGTCTCAGTGGACAAGATAAGGTATGTTCTTACATAGCAAGATACACACACACACACATATACACACACACACACAAAATCTCTCTTCAGGTATTACAGCCAAGTTTTTCTTAAGGAACTTCAAAAACCCTTAAAGATTATCCTGTAGTAAAGATCACAAGCACAAAAATATGTACAACCACCGGGAGGGTTCTTTTGGCATACAAGAAGCGGAATAGTATTCCAAACACTGTCTGCAGAACGGAGAAAACATCCTGAAAAATGCTATGCCCTCTGAAACGAGGAACAGGCTCAGAAAGTGCATGTACAGCCCATTAAGAGGTTTATAAAACGTGACCTGAATTAAAAATGCTTCTGGCAAAAAGGAAGTAAGAAGTGCAAACTCAGTTTCAAAAGAAGACTATGAAATAAATTATGACCCTGCAAAACTATATGATGTTTCTAAATTCAATTGATATGCACTAGAAATTGTTCAAACTACTGGTATTCAAAATCATTCCACCCAGTGTGTATTCCAGAATACTCCACAGTTTTGATACTACGGTCTCACTTACCAAAAACTAAGTGGACAAAAATCTCATTCCAGAGAAGCTAAAGGGAAACTCTAATTAAAAGTAAGGCTGCTTAAGTTAAGCCAAGAACACACAGTAACCCATTAATGTCATTTGAGTGGAATACATCCTTGCACCATGGGATTGGCAGCATTTAGTAAAGAACAGAACTAGGAAAGTTAGTAGCTTAGGATCTGAAATAAGAGTTGGATGAAGCACTGGAATAGTCTTTAAAATAGAGGCGTTGTCTTGAGAAGACGACAAAAATTTAAAACCATTTTTAAAACCCCACAAACATTACCTTTCTCCCTTTTAATTCTCTCCACTGTTTAGTTCAATGAACCAACACTGAACTAAATAAAACCAAACAGGAAAGCTAGTTTTTCCCATTTTAATCTGTGAACTAAAAAAAGAAAATGTACACAACAAGAAATTTATCAGCTTATGAGAAACACCAAGTTAAAGAAATTCATTTATTAAACTGAAAATTCTTAATCAAATTTTTTAGAGAACAAGGAAAAGTACATTTATCAGAACATAGCTTTGCAATAAAGCTATCTTTAACTCTACATTTTACTCTAGTTTTCAAACAAAAGCAACTGAATACAAATCTTACCTAGGAAATTAATCATCATGTAGAAAACTATATTAGAAAAATGAATGACACACAAGCAAATGTCAAAATTAAAGACTCCAATTAAGCATATGAACAAGTGTGTGATACATCCTCTGATTAGCTAGAATGAACAGCTTCAATACCAAACTCATATTTACTGAATGCAAACCTACTGTTTTTAACAGTAGTGCAAGCCAAAAAAATAAACTAATTCAGCAGCACAATCACAAGTAAGTTTAAAATAGCTTATTCCAATTTTGAGGCTTCACTTGGTCAATTTAAAACCATGATTAAAACCAAGCAAATAGGTTTCAAACCAGCTGAGTAAAAGGTCAGGTTTTCTGTTTATCTCTGTATGATATCACCATTTTCCTTTCAGAACACCACCAGAACCTCCAAACAACCACTTCCAGTATTAAAAACCCAAGACAATTATTTCATATGGGGAGAAAGCAGAACAATATAATTCCAAGCATACAGACCTCATTACCACTGAATTTTTGAAAGATACAACCCCAAGAGAAATAGGAACACATGTAAGCTCAGCAATTTGTCCTAAGACCGAACAAACACAAAATAACCCACAACAAGCTGGGCTGAACCCAGGACATTGGAAGCAGGTTCCAGGCTGTTATATCATTATCAAACTCAGGAAAAAAACCCCACGTGGTAATATCAAGGTTTTGCTTTCAGAAACACCACTCACAGCTCTTAGGAGAGCTCTAAAGATCAGCGGCTCAATCCAGCAGTGTTTGTCTCAAGATCTTATCTTTGGTTTTTCAAAAGTGTCACACCACAGATCTTAAACATTTTTAAATTACTAAAATGGGTTCAAGAACAAAATATAGATAGCTCTGAACCACTGCACTAACGCAGTCTCATTTCCTCGTAGATAAGACTTGTGGTTGGATATGTTACAATAAAATGCAGACTATGATCAAGGCTTCTTACAGACACGTTACATTATCACCTTGTTCTCTTCCACATATTTTTCAAAGATCTAAAAAGGCCAAGCTCACATTGCAGCCTTTTGATAAAATGGATGTCTTTTCTGAAGTTAAAAAAGACCAAAAACCAGACAAAAGAACAAAACCATTTAGAAACGAATTTACAAGGGATAAATAACAACTTAGTCCACAGTCTTCTCCCACAGGCACCAAAGAGGCTGTATTGTACAATACCATTCACTTCAACTGTGTCAGACGCCATTTAAAGAGGTGATGAATCACCCCAGAACAGCCAACTTCTGACTCTACTGAGAGTTCAGACTGAAGCTGCATAAATTAAACCCACCCCGAGCTGCCAAATGACCAATAGTAACACAAAAATGACTAAATTACAAAAATTACAGGATGGACTGGGAGAAAAATAGGCAGTGGGACTTTTAAAGCTTTAACTCCCTAGGAAACCATTTAGAAACTAGATACCATGTGCAATCCTTTGTCATTGCTGCACAAATTTAGATAGTAGCTATCTCCAGGCTACCCCACTCCAGGTAGAGGAAGTCCAGTGCCTGGCCTGACAGACACAGGGAGCCCCTCAGCACAGGGCTGACTCACCTTGCAGCAGCTCTGACACATCCCTGACCACAGGCTAAAGCCCCTCTCAGTCATTACAAGGACAGGACACACACATCACATGAGCCCTGCCTGAGTCTCCATCACTCAGGGTGGCAACAGCCTGTTGCAGTTAAAGAAGCTCTCACTGTGCTCTCAGCAGCACAGCAAACATTGCCACATCAGAGAAGCCTCTTTCTTGGAGCTTAGGTATGCTGAAGCCCTGGCTAGAGCTACACAGTGCTTTGTAAGGGTTAGGTAGTGACTTAACCCACTACCAGGAAGATTTTCTCCTTGCGAAGAGAGAGATCTCTGCAGAGTTTCTGCAGCAAGCACGAACAGAGTGAAATCAATGGGCTCTGACAGATACATATTTTGTTCTGAAGTCTCGCTCGCTTGCTTGTTTCAAATGGACAACACCAGGTAACAAAGCCACAGTGTGTCCCAATTGATTAAGAAGCAAAGTTTACTTAGTCAATACTGGTTTATGCAACACAGAGCTGTTTGCATCAGAGATTACCAGCAGTAATGTGAACTGAGCAGAGGTAAAATTTTAAGGAGGGACTGACTCCATGGAGGATGGGGAGGAAGGAGACAAGTACAAACCAACCACCGATTAACTAGCCATAGAGGTTAAAATTAGTTATAATGAAAAATCAAACAACTGTCAGACCTCCACTCACAGTGCCCACAAAACTTGTCTCCTCACAATGCAGAGATTTAGAAACAGAACAGGAAGCAGCAGTCAGAAGAGAAACTGAAGAATCTTGCTTTCTCTGCCATTTCTCCTCTGATTTGTCAATTGCACAAGTCCTCAGACTGACAAAGAACTACAATGTTTACTTCTTGATACTCACTTTGTGTGGAAGTTTACTGAGAAGGCAAGCCAGAAATTTTTTCCCTGCTCAACTTCTGCAATCCAAACACAGGGGTGCAAATCCATATCGCCTCTTACCATAATATCAACCTACTACATGCTGTGGACCTCCAGAAAAAGGCTCCAGAGATTTAGCTCAACATCCAACCTTCAGTGTTGCAGAGGCTAAAAGGTGTTCCAAGGAAGGAAACTTGGTTTTGCTGGATTTCTACAACTGGATTCATTTGTACAACTCCTCCCAGTGCATCCCACGTCTTTCTTGTTACATTTTTGTTCATTTCCAACATTAAAAGGATAGGTGTCGATATTAAAAACATAAGCCTTTGATTTGACTTTTCTTTCTTCCATGACCTTTCCAGCCTAAACCTATGCTGCCATTCTGCATACCAGCATAACTCAGCAGTATTAACTACACAAAACTGAGGTAATTTCAAGTTCACACTAAGAGGTAATACAAAGTTCTGCTGCTTTAACTGATACTGGATGAACAGGGATATTCTATTAAACCAATTGCTTTCTCCCATTTCTGAAAATATGAACAAGAAATAAAGTGAGGAACCTAACTTCTGCCTTGAAATAGACAGGACTGTGGCTTTTCTGGATATTTTCCTAAATGATCCCTGCAAAAATTTTACAACCAGCAACATTCAAGAGAGTCTTTAAAGAAGGTTTCATGAAGATTGCATAAACGACCAATAGTTCAACCAAAGACAGTAATATGGTATGGATCAACGTAATTTCTGGAGAGATACCAAATTAAAAAGGGGAATAAGAAAAATCTATAGCATAAAGTATCAATGAATTTTAAATAATTCAACTCCGTATTGTTACTTGCCCTGCAGAAACAGCCTGGACAAATATGTTTTAAAATGAAAATGTAAATCTACACTGCTATTGCCATAGCTACCTGCACAAAGTGCTTACATAGGAGTGGGAGGTTGAGGTAACACGGCATGACAGAACAGTGATCCTAGCAGTGAGTGCCCTCTCCAAACTCAGCTGGACAAGCTCCACTCTGCTGGACGTTCTTCTGCCAGGAACTTTGGTAGAATACTGAGTGACTTACTATACTCTTGATATCTTAGCTAATATGAAAATAATCATCATGGAGGATAAAGACTGTGGAACCGTAACAGCACAGAGGTTGCTCTGAAAGGGCAGAGGCTCCTATGGTTTACAGGGGGAACACAGGATTTACATTTCATGCTAAACCACATGGGGAAAGAAACCAACAAAACTGCCTGACGCTCTGAGGCAAACACCTCCATCATCTTCATGTATAAGTTAGGTAGTTAACACAATACAAGGGGTCTTAGAACAACAGTGCTATTCCATCAGTGTCCACACACAATATCATTATTACACTCACACCTCACCAAGGGTCATTTCCAGTTCCCAACGAGGACAGTGCATCTCCTTCAGACTCTGGAGTGCACCAGGAGTTGCTCTCAAATACACTGTTGAGAATGCACTAGCAGCTACTCGCTCCTCTGCGCCATGCAAGTGTCAGTGTGAGGTATAAGTAAATTAGTCCTGCTCCACAAAAGCTCATTAACGAGGCAGATTCGATCAGTACCACAGAAAACAAAAATCAAAGCAAGCAAAGCAGCACAAACAGGGTTTCAAAAAAAGCAGAATGACTCAAATTATTATCAGTAATACTAGCAGCCCAGTCAAACAGTATTTTGGGTTGATTTGGTTTCACTCTTTTACATACCAGTTGAAGGTATCTGATCATCAGAGTTCTCATTCACCTAATTAGCTGGTGGACATGCTGAAAAGAGTAGAAAGCAGTAGATAGGTAGCAGTACTTGAGCAACATTTATAAAGGAACCGAAAGCAAATGAAGGAGAAGATTACTGATCTTTTTCTCCCCCCAAGTCAAAAACTGACAAGGATCTTCCTTTCCCCCACTCAAAAAGGAAATGCAATTTCACTACCCAGAGAGGTAGTTTCAATTAGAATCTCTCAAACAGTGCAATGTCTGTAGAGTTACAAGGGGGAGGAGAGATTCCTGTTTGTACATAAGGTCTGATACTGTGTGACATGCATTGCAAAAATATACTACCTGCTTTAAAAGCTCATATTCTGTTAGTCCAAAGTTTAAAACTTGGAGACATTGTCCTTGTTTAATTCACAGAAATCACTGAAATGTACAAATAGATGAACTCTTTTTAAGAGAAAGCACAGGCCCCAATTCAGCCCAGGGCTTGATTTAGATTTTCCCAAAATGGACACACAAGCTCAAGCATTTTTCTGACTTACAGCCAAGAGCTACCACAAGATTTCCAATTTCAAGCTTTTCTTTACAAGCCAGCCAAGTTTAAAAACCATGGACTAAGACTCCATAATGCCTTTAAGTTTAGAACTACACAGACCATACCCAGTAGGATTTCTAGAGCATACATCTTTGCCCTAACCCTGCTCCAACCAAATCACTTGGAGAAACAGCTTCAACCTAAAACCAGCATATTTCAAATGCACATACATGGTCCTTTACCTTTAATAACAAAGGCTTCAGTTATCAAACGCAGCATGTACAGAGGTTCATCTTTGGTTGAGAGGTCATCAAGTCCTGCTTTTGCATACATGCTGATGGCATCTCTGTAGCATCCCTCCACATAATGAAGCTTCCCTAGGATCAGCATGGCTTCCGTCATGTACTTGGGCTGAAATGGAGCAGGGAGAGAAAAAGTGTTTACAGGCTGAAATACCAGACAGGAAGAATGAAGTACTCCACAGCAAATTAGGCAGGTTCAGAGTGCTTTCCTGTCACAACTGCAAGGGCTAAGCTCATGAGAGCAGCAGGCAACAAAGGTCAGACAACCATTTTGGAGCTCAGTTTTGAAATACAGTTTCTAAGCCAACTCTTTGGTCTCAGCTGACCTGTTCTATCGATTCTCCAGCCACAGAGAGCACATAAAAGGCTGGCATTGTCAGAATTACCTACACACACACACACTAAGAAAAACCCCTGCTTTTAAACTAGACAGTAAGCATCACTTTTTAGACACGTGCTCCCCTCTCCTCTGTATACTTAGAGTGAGAAAGCTCCCAAATTTTCTTTAGTTGTCAAAGAATTTCCATGCAGCAGTGAAAAAACCAGAAGACACACCTGCTAAGATTTGTTTCATTTAAGGATTGAAGACGTGTAACAGAAACCTCAGTAAAAGACATCTGTTCAGACCCTTCAGAAAGCATGAAGAGGTTCCTAAGCCTTCATATCAATTTTTTTAATACATGCAATCAATACTGCATGAGTAGCTAAGTCACCACCAGCAAAGAAACAGTAATGGCAAATCATGCAGCCAAACTAAACACAAGGAACTGGAAGAATTCAGTTGTTCTGACTGTTAATGGGGCTAAACTATAAAGAAAGAGGGTTGGACAGACTTCTCTTCCTTACTCCCTCTATTTTGTCTTCTAAATAGGCTGACCTTGCTCATTGGAAACCAATATGGTAAAAGTATATTATACATTTCCAACTTAACTAAACTAGCCTGGCAATTTTAGGACCAAAAGTAATACAAGTCTAGAACAGACAGTTGTAATTCATTTATATCTAAACCCAGTTATGCAACTGTGTGTCAAAGGACACCAACACAGCAGCAGCCACCAAAGCACAGTATTAAAACACTCCTGAAGCTCTGCAACTGAGTTGACAAGCAGCTAACAGCCACACGCTCAGACCACAAAAGAAAATAAAAGCATTACTTCTCTGACAGACACTAAAAGCAGTGCAAGGCTGTAGTCCTGGACTCACAACACAACCCTAAGTTCCTGACAGCAGCTTGTGGAACATTTTTCTCCAATCAGGAGCTGACCAGTTGTGCACAATTCCCTCAGATCAGGAGCAGCAGGAGGTTACTCAGCTGTGCAGGCCTGACAGCATCCTTATTTGGCCACGCCCCACCACCCAAGAGAAATTCTAAATATGTATCCTGCTTCTTTCCAGTTAAAAAAAAATAAACAGGATATGTCTCTGTAGCACATAATTTTTTTGCATATGGAAAAGCAAGTCTCACAATGTAAGATCCTGCCAAGGGGAATTACCAGTCCCTTAGCACCACCTACAATACAGCACTGTACATCCAAGGACATCAATAAGCAACACCCACACCCTGTATCAGACTAATAATCACATGAAAGAAGCATCCAGTTGGCAGGAATTACGATGACAGAACCCACTTACTCTTAGTTTCCCTCTGCTTAAGATATTGGTCAGATACTGTTTAGCTTCGCTCAGTTTGGGCTCACTCTTCTCTGACAGCGGAATGGAGTCCTTCAGTTTGGCAAAGTTTTCCTTCAAACATTCTTCCAGCAGAGCCTCTGCAAGCAGCATACTCCCATGGTCCTCTGAAAGCACACACCAACCGACAAGAAACATTGCTTAGTGCCATACTGATGACACACAGAATTACAAGAACAAAACAACACACCTTTGAGAAACACAACAAACTCAAATGAGGGGATAAGGAAGAACTAATAGGCAAAAAAAAAATATTTCCACTAACTTCTATCTAGTGGAAACAGTATGTTTCGTATGGAAAAACGAAATAACACTTCCTTGTAACTTGAAGATTTTCTATTAATCCTTCCTTGGCAGCACTGTTCCTTCTTACATTGTCACTAATAAAACAGTTAAGAATTTTCATCACAAAACTCACTTTCAAAAGTATAAGACCAAACTTTGCAAACCTTTCAGTGGATGCATTGTATTTACAAAGGTACAAGCATGAAATGAATGCTTTAGACTATAGAGAAGTAATAGCAGTAACTGCATAAGAAACTTTCACAATTTACCTGAAAGTACACAGAAAAAAGTTTAAAAGATAAATTAGACACATTCTACACATCCATTACTAAAGACACACATGGATCGATCCTCTGCTGTAACTAACATGTCACATAAAGTTCTTTCTACATAAAAATCTTGTTCACAGTTCCACAAAAGAGAAACTCAAACAGAGGTAGCAGCACTGGATACAGAATGAAGCATCATGCAATGTGGCAATCATGTGATGGGAAAAAAAAAAGTTTCATCTGCCAGAGGACTCGGGGTTCTTACATGATGGCCCAGTTCTGCAGTTCCTTCATTCGTAACAACAGTACCTCCCATCAGCAGACTAGTGGGTCAAGCAGGGTAAGGAAACCTTTGAACATCAAAGAGCCAAGCCCTACATTTCATACATATTCCATGTTTCAAAGTCTGAAATTCGAGAATAAGTGAAACACAACAGCGTACCTATTTCTGTATTTTCAGTCCAGGGGACACCTTATGACCACTTTCTACCTATACACTCCATACAGCATTAATAATCAACTGTGTGATGGTTTACACTTTTTTGCTGTTGTGGCCTAAGTGTTCAGCTGCATATCAAATTATAACCATAGCTCTTCCTGCTCGTTTGCAGGTCTGCAACTTGCATAAACAAAGTACAGGTACATAAAATGGGAAGCCTAAGTGTTCAACTGTATTCCCCCCCAAACTTGCATGCAATCATTTCTATACACTGAAGAGCTTTCAGGTAGTCATTAATCTCTTAATCAAACTTAAGGAATAATGTAAGACCATACACAATTAAGAAATAAATATACATAACCTCACAAAGCAAATACTACTGTTAAAAAAGTCCCATCCAGACACACAATCATTTCTAGAAGTATAAAACCTGCTGAAAGAAGCTCCGTAGCAATAACAAAGCATTACTCTTTAGTAACTAGCAAATTATGATGACATAGCAGCAAATTAACAAATCATGTTTTTATAGCAATCATACTGTTGTTATACCTCTTAATTACAAGGGAAGAAACTACTGTGAACTCTTCAACTACTAATGCCCCCAAAGTGCCTGGTGATCTCTGCACCTGGGAAAATGCAGCTGAAACCTGACTAAAGTTCAAAGGTTGGCCGTGTGGTTCTCAGCACAGGGTTCAATCTGCATCATGTACACACTTGGAAAGCCTCAAAAACAAACACGCATTAAATCATCAACATCTCCCCCATCATGGTTCCCATTGTGAAGTTTAAGGCACCCCAGAAAGCTTCAACTCTAGGGCCACATTCTGGACACACTCCTCTAAAGAAGTGGGTTTATTCCTAGAAGTAGCTCTTCTGACTTCAGTGGCAGAGCCCTTTGCACCACTACCGTGGTGACAACTTATTTGCTGACCTCAGACTGAGTAAGGCTGCCTCACTTTTTACAAGAGATTAAAAAAAAAAAAAAAGAAGCAAAGCCGTGTGTTGTAACAGGAAAAAAAAATACTAATATATTTGCTATTTATGAAACCTGTTTTACAGGTGAAAGCCTTTAAGTAAAGCAGTGCCCCTCAGAAACGGAGACAGGTAACACAATGATACCCACCCAAGAACAGCGCTGGGCAGGGGGCAAGAGCGAACTAGCATGACACGTATGGAGAAGCTGAGGAGACACGTTTCCAAAGGAGGTGGCCCGGCCGCAGCCCAGACGGGCTGGTTGCACCCAGGCCGGCCTCGGAGGGGAGCAGCCGCCACCTGCGTCCCGGTGCTGACCGCGGCGGGGGCGGCATCTCGAGCGCTCGGCAGCCGCCCCTCGCTGCCCGGCCGGCTCGGCAGCGCTGACACGAAGAGGAAGCGCAGCGTGATCTTCCTGAGCGCCGCTTCCTGAGCTCCCGCGCCTCTCCCAGGCATCCCTCCTTCCCTCCCGCAGCGGGGCCGGGGCGCAGGCACGGGACGGCAGACGACGCCCCGCAAGCCGGCGGTGCCCAGCCCGCTCCCCCAAGCCCGAGAGCCGGGGCAGCCGCAGCTCCCGCCCACGCTAGCCCCCCGGCGCGGGGCTACCGAGCCTGGGCGGCGGCAAGGAGCGAACAGCCGGCCCCACCGCCGCCCCGCGCCCGG